>JANHFT010007746.1:60606-72522 GCA_032467955.1 Pseudoxenodon macrops | reverse complement strand
AAACTTTAACCTTAGACTGTCTACTGTAGACCTCACCCCATTCCTAAGAGGTCTTTAAGGGGCATGCATAAGCGCACTAGTGTACCTACCTTCCCAGTCCTATTGTTCCCTTTTATCCAAATCCATCTCATGTATTCATAATCTTATTTATAGTTGTATCTGTTTTCTAATATATGCTTGATGAAAATAAATAAATAAATAAAAATTATCTTCCACCTGTTACTTCTTGTCCTGTCCTCTGGTGATTTGGAGAATAGGTTGACGACGACTTCTCTATGACAGCCCCTCATCTTTGCAGACTTCTGGATTGATATGCCAGATATAATTCTAGATGTTGACAGAGTAACAAGCAATTGCTAAAGTTCTATAAATTAGGTCCTTTATCTATGTATACATAAATTATCTACTCCTATGTGCCCTGGCGTTCTAGTCTCAGAGATGTTTCCTCTATCATCTATCAACATTTTTTTAACTAGAGGTGTCAACAATGGACCTCAGGAACATTTTGTATCCAAAACATATAATTCATCCTGGAGCTATAATTCCAACCATATTTTGCTGTTTCATTGTCCAGTCATGGGATTTTCCTTTTAAACTTCATTCCACAGACATCCACGCTAACCACAATGAAGCCAGACTAATGAAAAATGAATTATGATATCACAATGCATGTTTGATCACTTTTTCCTTTCTGTAATTCCCCATGCCTTAGTCCTAGCACAGATGTCCCTTTCTCTGAATTCTATTTTTATAAGATCCAGCATTTGATACCCATATCTGGACAACTTTCTAATCTGCCCATAGGTCATTGAGTAGCATTTCTCTCCAGGGAAAAAATCATTCTATTAAAGAAATTTTACTTACAATTAATTTACCATACACATTTTACCGCATTCAAAAAAAGTATATACTGTTTCGAGAACTTTTAGGAAAGTTAGCTGGTAATAGTGACATAGCTACCTTTTACAGACAGTTCGAGTGGAAGGCTATAATTTAAGTAGCATGCTAAGGGCTACATTACAAAAAATGGCCAGAAGCAATGAACAAAACTAAGTTCATTTAATTTAAATTTAATTAAAGTTAAATGAAATTCAGTACAATTAATATAATTACTCTGCATGTGTTTAATGATTTCTTCTCCCAATCACATTAAAAGTGACAATTCATCAGCATTGGAGAGATTGTCAGGGTTACACCCCAAGCTTGTAGGATCATATGCAACCATGGAAACATGGTTTTGCAACCCTGGTTCAGGAAAAATGATCTTGGCACACCTTTGTTACATCTGGAGGCAATTGAAAGGGAAAGTATTTTTTATATGTACCGTATATATTCAAACTATTTCTGCCCCATGTACAACATGTAATGCTTCCTTTGCTTTGAGGCACTTTTTAAACAAAACAATAAAATACCCTCCAGGGAGTCTGAAGCTTCTTCATGCCAACATATAAGGACAATGGCTGCATCAGAAATCTCAGCTCCCCCCATCTCTGTCAAAACATTACCAATATTTCCTTCATCATACCTTCCTCTAGCACAGTTAAATTCAATTTCACTGAGGGACGCATTAGTGTTGTGTTTAACCTGGGGGACCAGATGGGCGTGCCCAGGGTGGGAATGGTCAGCTCGACGTCACTCATCAAGGCTCCATTTTTGGCCGCAACGGCTTTCTGCAGCCCTCTGTCAGCAAAAATGAGCCTACGTGGGCCAAGCACAGCCCTACCAAGCCCCATTTTCACTGGCAGAGGCACCATGGGCCAGTTCTTCGCTGTTTCCAGGGCGGTCCTGTGGGCCAGACCTTAATTAACCCATGGGCTGGATTTGGCCCCTGGGCCTTCAGTTTGACACCCCTGCTCTAGAGCATGAGTGTCAGACTCAATTTCATCACATGACGTATCATGACGTATTGTGACTTTTTTGCTTTTGCGCAGCTGGGGTGGGCGTGGCCTGCACATGATGCCTCCAGCCCACAAGACCGTCAGTTTGACACCCCTGCTCTAGAGAATCCGGGGAGGTAGGAGGGGAGAGTTAGGCTTGCTCTGCTTAGACCAAGGACACCTAAACTTCTTCGTGAACTGATGCCCAAACATTTATTATATTAAAAAAAGTAACAAATACCCTAATAATACTACAAATAATAATAATAGCATGTGGGCTTAATGAGTTGTAGAGAGACCAAACTGTCTTACAAATAAAGATCAAATGAAGAATAGGAAAGAGATATGGCAAGGCAAAATATTACATGGCCAGTACATAAACAAAAAGCAGCAGACAAAGTAGATAACAACAAGACCTGATAATGGCTAAAACCAGAAAAACTGAAGAAAGAGACAGAGGGGCTAATTCTGGCTACACAAGACCAAGGCTTGAGAACAAATGCATACAAAGAAGGGGTGAAATCCTACTGGTTCGGTAGAACCATTAGCAGCCATGTGGCCTGGTTCACCAAACCATTAGCGAGGCGATAGCAAGAGACAGCAAGCCCCAGTTCTGCAAATGAGGTGAAGAAATAGTGGACCACCTGTTAGCTGCTATAAGAAGATGACACAGACTGACTACACACAACGGCATGACAAAACAGCAATAATGGTGCATTGGAATACTTGCTTGAAATACCATTTGCTGCAAGCAAGAACTGGAAGGACCATAAAATAGAGAAAGCATTAGAAAACAAAGAAGCTAAAACACTGTGCAACTATAGAATTCAAACAGGTAGGCACTTGCCACATAACACCCCAGACTTAACAACTGTCAGTAAGAAAGACCAAAAAAAACAGTCTAGAGAGTGAATATGGCAATATCTGGAGTCAGCAAAATAGAAGAGAAAGGAGGAGAAATCACAAAATGCAAAGACCTGCAAATAGAAGTAGAGTAACCGTGGCAAAAGAAAGCAAAAGTAGTAATAGTGTAGTAATACTACACTATACTATTACAATAGTAATAGGCCCCTTGGGTGCAATTCTAAAACATCTGGAACATTACTTCGACCACCATTGGCATTGACAATATCATCATCAGTCAATTGCAAAAGCCAGCTTTACTCAGAACAGCTTACATCCTGCAATGATACTTTTAATATAACAACATCTGCCTATCCCAAATCCTTGGGAAGGACTCAACAAAATGCCAAATCCTGTCTAAACATTTGGCTGACTATGCAAGCAGTCTTTTAATATTAATAATATCCCCTAGGATAATCCTATTGATTCTTGGGGTTTAATAGACTACATCGGACAACCCTGACTTAGACCAACGCCAGAGAAGTATTCAATTAGCATCTCTTTGGGATTCTGATTTCCCCCCCAGAAAACCTGGATTTTTTTCACGGCTACTCATAAACTTTGTCCCCTAGAAAAAGATGAAATACAAAGTTTCACTATTGTAAAGACATGTCACACATAAATATAAAGATGTATTAGGGCTTCTCCTCTAATAGGGATGAGCCTACAGGTACTCCTGCCCCCATTTTGTGGGAAGCTACCCTTGTTTAATGATAGATACATTGACTTTTAGCAGAAGATTATAAAACTGCTTTTCATAATTTACATCTCTAGGAATCTTAGTACCGTATGTACAACCACTTTCCTAAAGTGAAATAAAAGACAAATGGAAAATTTGGCATTGATGATGCTTCAGAATTACTGGTTCCCCTCCCTTCATTTTGACTGTTAAGAAATGAAAAGGAGGAGAGTATCCCTTGGAAGAACATTATTCAACCCACATCTTCATCTAAGAGAAAATAGACTTCTGTTCGCCATTAGGATGCTTGGAAATGTATTCATGGGGTCCTTGGTGCTGAGCTTGTTTGTTTCCTTCACTACCCAACTAGATAAGATCATCACTGCTAGTGAGTGTGAGGTTTTCTCCCTCTTTATATATAGTAGCTTGCCTTGCTAGCATTGGGGGAAATGTGGTTTTCTCCTTGGTAGTTCTTTGATTAGGGTATTGTTTTCTGCTTGATAGTTTGTGTGGTGTTAACTCCTGCTTATCTGGGTGTTGGCTGCTAGAGGGGATGTGCTCTGATCTTTTTTGTTTCCTTCTTAGCTTTTTAAAATCTTTTTTGAATGGCATATAAGAATGGCTAGAAATAAGTGTCTATTGATAGGTGACTGTCTGAATGCCAAACCACCAGGAATTCCCTAGTGTTTTTTGGATTTAGCTTGGTCACAATTGAAATAGTCTATGTGTTGGGAAATTAATGAGTGTTGGTTGTGTCTTCTAGCTGCTAATTGATGTTCTCTGCTAAACTTGTCCTATCTTTCCAAATAGTGGTATGTGGTACGATTGCCTATTGGGGAAAAAAAAAGTAATAACAAGATGTCACAAAGCATATTAATTGAGCAGGGAAAGAAGATGGATGGTAGAGGAGGCAGAAGAGAAAACGATAAGCCATATTAGCATCAAAGCAACAGTGTTACAACCTTGCCGCCATTCACAATGTACTGATGCAAACTGAAGAGCCTGTGATTCCATTGTACTTAAAATATGCAGAGTAGAAGTGCATCTTGGCAATCGAGGTCTTTCACCTTCCATATGAAATGCACACACTTCTTATTTATTCAGGCACTGGACCATGCATGGCAATTATTTTGGCTACTAACAGAATTATATGCAATCATGCATACTATTATGCGATACACGCTTCGAGTCAGCAGTGGCATGTAATGGGCAAACTTTGACACCAAGGTCAGCATGGATCATTTGCACAGAGTCTCAAAATGATTTGAAAACAGCACTCCTAAAAGGCATAATCCTCGGTTGGAAATTCAGGTCTAGCAAAGCCTTTGGATAGAAGCTACTGCACACGTGCGACAATGTCATTGGACTAATGATGCAAATGATGCAGTTTACATCATTGGTATGTGGTGACATTATTTATGCAAAGGTGTCATGATTTGCATGACATCCCAATCTCCTCCTTTCCTTGTCACAGAAACTCATGGACAGAGGTTCATACTTTGAGCTAAGTCACAATGTAGATTGTGTGTTTGAGTGTCTGTATGGCTAGCCACTAGTTTGTAAACCATGATTTATGGGTTAAATTATTTTTTATTTAATAAACCATGGCTAAACAAACCAAGATTTAATGGAAGATACCAGCTCAGCCAGAGACTGAAAAATTCTCCCATTTGTAAGTCCAGCTATCTGATGAAGCCACTGTAAAGAAGGATATGATTTCATCTGCAAATTACTACTTAAGTCGATTTTACCATTTTTTTTCCACCAAAGACTACTGGCAGATACTGTATAGCTTACTGTGGACAATTCAGAATTTCTAACAAAGTTTTCAACCTTTTTATTAAACTGCAGTTCCCGGGATATTTTTTTTAGAGGAAGTAAAGAGAGCTGCACAGATTTAAATCAAGGATCACATTAAATATATTATCAAGCTTTTTCTAGATAGTCAATACAACACTAAATAATGCAATTATTGTACCTGTTTCCCCCACCCCTAGGTATTTTTTTCTCTTTATGGTCACCAGCTAAGGTTTTTACTGTTTTGGTTGAAGGAAGAAAGTGGGGTCTCTTGGTGTGAAGAGCAGATCTGTGTTATCAAGCTTCGATTGGATCATCAATATCATTTCCATAGAGTCTGTAGTTGGTTTGAGATATATCAAATTTTCATGGAGGTGAAGGAGCAAGAATAACATAATATCCAAGTCTGGCAATGGCTTCATCTCATCATTAGATACCACTTTTTTTTTCCAATCTGATTCTGTTGAAACTGAATACATCAAAGCATACAACCCCATCATTTTCTCTAGTTAACTGGTCTTAAGATTATAAAACAGCTGTCGTAAAGCATTGGTACGGTCCGAAATGTTTTCTCCTTACCCCTGTAAACATTTCTCTGGTAATACAAGTAGGAGAATTAACATCCGTTTAGCTGTTTCTGTAACTTTCCGTCTTGTTCCAAGTCACGAGAATCATACATTAGCCAACCATCCATCAAAAACCAGTCTTGTCCAAATGTTTGCAAGTGATGTTTACCAGCCATATGGCTTTTCCCATATGAACATGGTGACATTTTAACATATTTGTCAAATTATTTCATTCTGTCTCCTCCAGGCAAATATGTGGGGAAAAAGTCACCCTCCCTTCAACCCACTCTGCTTTTCTGGCAAATCTACTTGAAACAAATTGGAAAATATCTGCAGCCCAAGTGACAGCAACTATTTATAGCAATTAGCAAACCGAAGTAGACCTTGAGCAAAAGTGTCACAGGTAACAAGGACGTTCTGTACTATACTTAAGGAAGCACCAATATTTTTCCCCAAAAAAAAGGAGGCATTGTTACCTTTTTATGTCTTTCCAAAAACATAATGATTTGGCCAACCTCAACTTTCAAATGCCGAGTTAACGTGCTTGGTAAAACAGATTTCTGGTTATGGAATGTGTGTTAAAATACTCATTTCAGAGCCAATTTGATTCACTGTGTATATTGGAGGGGTAAGCCATGAAATACAGTGAATGTCCTTTTTGTGACTGTTTCGTTATTTTGATTTTTTTTAATTTAAAAAACAATATTAAGGTAACTGATATGGTAAGAGAAATCTGAATTCATCCGAGTCAGAGACAAAGTATGGTAGCAGCTGCTGCATCCTAAGGCCAGATATTTAGTAATGAGACTCTCATAGACTCCCTTGAAATTTTGATTGCTTTAGTTCCATGAAGGAACTAAAAAGCAGAAAAGTGGGAATGTGATGATTCTGAAGGGGGGGAAATGCAGGACACATGTTTTTGCCAGCATCTCTTTTGTTCATCCAAATGCTTTTTTTTTTTTTTAACTTGATTTGGTTTCAAAAAAAATTTTTTTTAAAAAAAAGCCTATCTTCCTTTTTGAAATTAAGCCTTTTTTACTTCCTTTGTCTTATGTGTGAATCTGCTTATATTCTTCCAAAGCTCAAATGCTTTCTTGGTTTTTTAAAATAAAATTTCTGTATTTAGTTGATTATTGATTGGTTGGGTTTTGAAGCTGCCCAACTCCAAAAAGACTCTTGGTGAGTTGACATTTTGAAAAATTTGCATGATTAAAAAAAAAAATCTGTTGACTGTTATTTTCCCTTCTAAAACCCTTTCAAGCCTTTTATTTCCCTCCTCTTATATCTGCATCTGTTTAAATTCTTCAAATATGTCTATAGCTGCTTAGCTGCTAGAGAAATCCTTTGTTCAAAACTTTGATGCAACATAAGAAAAACAAGCTTGCTGATAAATTGTTTTTACACTTACCTATTACAGATAGCGGCACAAATGGAGAGTTTAGGTCCAAGAGTTAATACTTTTATGTATTCCCTTTGACTGTGTATCTGAATTTAATTATGATAAGACAGGCTGGCATGTTTCATTTTATTTTTGTTCTTGTCTCTGTAATGAAGAAAGCAGGAAAATATCCTGAAAAAATGAAGGGGGAATGGGTTGGATATTTCTTTGCTTCACCTGTTCCTAACAATTTGTAGTTTTTCATCTGTTCCAATTAATATGAAAGAAGTTCCAAATATGAATGGAAGCTTCTTGTTTATACAAAGCTTCTTATTTAAACATATCTTGAGGCTGGGTACCAATTAGCATTCTTTAGCTTGCAGTATTACTGGAATGAAATAAAACATCCTTGAAATCATCAGAAATAACATTTAGAATCAGAACCGGTGAAAAGTTAAATCTCTTACATTTCATTATTTCTAAGAAACCATGCTCCATGTTTTACAATTAAATATTGAACAGCTGGTATATATATATCTACGTTGAGTGTGGGAAGCTCAAACCCTATTAATATGATTATAGGAAAGCAATTCATTCAGTGCAGGGAAGCAAGTAGTGCTGTTTCATATGACATCAGGCACATAAAAATGATTGGGAACTTCCATTTTTCTTGATTAAGCACTAACATTGGGGGAAAGCATTTTTTGAATGAGAATGAGAAGACCTGAATATTGGTGCATTATTTCTTTTTTACTGCACCATTTCTAACTCTGTCCTGGAAAACAATGCTTTGCCCTGAACACAGATCATTAGGAACACCAGGAGAGGTAAATAGGAATTGGAGACTCTTTTGCAGACATATAGGACAAGTGGAGAGAATTGTCCCTTTCTTTGGCATCCTTCCTAGTTCTGGCCTAGTTCTCCATTAGAAAGTTGGGTTCCCTGATGACTTTTGCTGAGGAAAGGGAAATGACAGGTTATTGTTCTTACACACACACACAAACACACACACACACACACACACACACACACAGGGTCATCACATAAACCTTTTCACAGATTCAGGCAAATGTTCTGAGTTTTCTTGTAATGTAGGCTGATAGGCACATTTCGAGCAGCAGATTTTGAGTGTCACAAAAAAAGACCGGCAACGCTTACGTTTTTAATGTATTGTTGACCTTTTCTGCCAAGAAACAGAAAAGGCCCTTGTGCTTCAGATGCCAGAATGATCCCTTGGCTGGCATAGAGTGCAGGGCATTTTGGAGGAAGTGGAGAGAGATGCCATTTTCTCTTCAGCCCTAAGGAGCAAACTGTCTTAGATCGGACTCGTAGCCTTGTCATTCATGCCCTATTAAAATTGTGTGTTAAAAGGAAAATGACCCTCATCATGTTTGAGAGCTGCCTTAGGCTGATAGGTTTCTTAATCTGAGATCATGGCAAGTCCACTCTGAATTGCAATCATATTTCTCTGTCAGCCATGCATACATACAAGACCCTGTATAGTGTGATAATCATTCCTTTACCTTTGACTAGATTGGTTTCTCCATAAGCTTAATGTTCTGCCTTATTAACTATAATCAATAGCTTCATTTTAACATTTATCTCTTTCATAAGAGAAAATTTAAATTCCAGCTTATTCAAAATTGTTCTCGAAAATAACTAGGCTTGTCCCACTGTAAACCAATGCCCCCCCCCCATTTCAAGACAATTAAGACCATCATTGCACAACCACAATTCCCACATTCCTGAGACCACTAACAATGAAGTCCCTGGAAAATAAACAAAAAATGTTTGTATATTTGCTGGAATGCTGCATTTTATAGAATTAAAGAACCCCCAATAAACATAAAAGCAAACCTCACCCTAAAATCATTTTCATAAGAACTGAGTATCTTCCCCCATCTTCCCTATATCAACACTCCTTTGGAAAACAAGAATATACATTGAGGCAAAGGGGAAGCCTGAGCTGCTGCAGCTAATGGAAAATGCATTCCGTGTGGTCCATTTGTATTGGCTAATTGCCATATTGGCTGGCAATTACGAGAATCATAATTGAACACATTTGGAAGGCTGGCTTTTAGTTTCCTTAAGGAGCATGTGACTGGTTGAAATCCAACACAGTACACTTACTGATAGGTGAGGATACACATCACTATTTCCCCCCCTGTAGATTCTACTTGGTCCTTTCCAATGTGTATTCTTTAAGAGGTGACTCACCCTGCTCCCCATGGCATGGAAAAGCCTGCTAACTGCTTTTAAAATGTTGTAGCCTTTAACTCAAGTCACAGTTCAACTACAGGAAAAAAATTACACTTATTTTTAGCTTCCTAAATGCATAACGTTTTCCTTCTGCTGATAGAAATAATATACAAAACCTCACTGATAATGACACACTCAGGGGCTGGGATCTGGCCAATTGTTATTGACTATTTTAGGTTGCTGGAAGAACCCAACTCCCATCCACTCTCTGGACATTGTTCTCCAGAACCATTTTTGGCTTGGGCTGCAGGGGAACTGGCCACCACCAGCTTTCTGCAAAGGCATCTGCTCATGGCAGTGTTCATCACATTTGTTAGATGTTAGACTGCTAATATATAGAAGTTCCTTCTCTTTGAAAGAGCAATAGAGTCATAAGTTAAGGAAACAGGAATAGTGTTCTCCTGTTGGAATGCTGGTCCTTGGATGTGTGTTTGTAAGCCTACTTACATGTATGCAGGTGTCTCGCATTCAGTCTTTTGTTGTTGTTGCCATTTTGGTACTTTCAAGTCAATGTTGGCTTCTGGCAATTGCCTGGACTAGTCCCAGACATTATTTTGTGAGATTTAGAAGTGATTTATTCTCTCAGTTCTTCCCAGCACTGAGAGAATGATTGGCCCAACTAACTAAGTCATCCAATTAATTTCAAACTTAGGGTAGGATTAGAACTCAGGGTCCCTTGGTTTCTTGTCCAATGCCTTAACATTAACAGGGCCCCATTAATTCATTTACTCTTATTTTATTAATTATCTTGCCTGCTGTTTGTATTTATTTGCTTTTTTGATGTTTTACTGTTTGTTAATTGTTTTATAATTTTAGAATTGCAAGCTGCCTGTAGTCACTTGGTTGAGTTGGGTTGGTATAGAAATTGAATGATTGTCTTGACTGTCTGTCAGGAAGGGAGGGAGGGAGAGAGGGAGAGGGAGAGAGGGGTGGAGAGACGTCCATGAAGGTGGCAAGTCGCTTTTTTAACTTGAGCTCTTGGCATTTCCTCTCTGGCATCGCTATCTCCAGAACGAGGGACTGTGCCAGGCTGCTGGGGATTGGGGAGCCTGGGGTGGGGGTGGGGACGCGGCTCTTTTTCCACCTCTATCGCTGGCAGCAGCTGGTATTCTTTTGTCATCCCTGGCTGTGATTAGAGAGGAAGCTGCCAGCTCTCCTGGTGAAGGCTAAAACGATCGTTTTCTCCTTCGGTTGACTCGCTTTGCTGGCGGAGGAGAAGGAGAGGCGGTGGGACCCATCTTTGGCTCTGGGTTTGCAGGACTGGCATGGCAGAGGAGAGCCAAGGCAGCGTCAGGAAGTCCAAGGTGGAACAGCTGCCCCTGGAAAGAAGAGGCTGCTTGGGGGAGGGGGTGCTGAGCTCTCAACCAGTCGCTGATGTCCCCCCGTGGGCCACTAAAGCTCGGAGCTGCCGAGCGAAGGTCTCCCAGCCCCGTGCCAGAGAGACCATTTCGCTGGTGGTGCCAAGGACGGGCAAACCTTGCTTTTGAGGGTGAGCTCGGCCCTCGCCAAAGAGCTGAAGCGGGTGGCACTGCGCGGACAAGAAACCGCAGCCCACAAGACGTCCCACCAGCCGAGGGAAGAAACAGACGGCCGTCCGGCTGAATAACGGATCGCCCGCCAGGCCAATGGCGAAGTTGCCAGGGCTGCTGCACACCACAGCTTGCCTTGAGTGACGCGAGTCGAGACCCCGGAGACACATCACCTCCGGGCAAGGGGAGGCCCAGCCAGGGGGACCTGAAGGACACTGGAAGGAGGAGCAGATCTCCGAAGGAAGGAAAGGTGGAACCTTTGGAGAAGATGCAGCTGATCATCTGCAGGGGAGAGCCACTGCCCGGCTGTCCTCGGCTGTCTTGCTTTCTCCCGGGGTCTGAAAGAACGAGGCGGCTTCCTCCACATCCAGACACGTTTGGGTGGAGCGAACGACAAAGAGTTGTGTGCCTCTGCCAAACCCTCCCCAGCCCACCGTGAGAGGCAGGAAGCCCTTGAAGGCCTACCAGCCTTGACTTGCCAAGAGAGGCCGACGGGGCGATGCAAAAAAACAACAACAGGACTTTCTCTTGCGGGAGGGATACGAAAACGAGTTTTCTCCCTCCTCCTCCCCCCTCAAGCCTTACATTGCACTGTATTTCTGGAACGGATTCAGACCTTGGCAAGCCCCCAGTTTGGGTTTAGAGAGCAGAACAAGGGAAGAGGCCCTTTTATGGGAAAGGAGGTTCCGGGGACACCCTTGTCCCCCGGGGTCATCCAAGGCCTGGTTTTTCCCCCAAGGGCAGATTTGGGGGGCAGCTCTGCCTTGCCACCGCCTCCTCAAAGGGCAAACAAGAGGGCGTTAAACCAGGAGTGTCCAACCTTGGCCAGCTTTCAGACTTGTGGACTTCAACGCCCAGAATTCCCCCGCTATTTATGACTGGCTGGGTAATTCTGGGAGTTGAAGTCCAACTTTGGAAGTCTGGGATT
>JANHFT010007746.1:28857-40196 GCA_032467955.1 Pseudoxenodon macrops | reverse complement strand
GGAATTTGTCTTTGGTGCATGTGCTCTCAGTGTACATAAAAGGACAAGATACATTTGTCAAGAATCATAAGGTACAAGACGTAATCATAGTCATAGGATACAAATAAGCAATCAGGAAACAATCAATCAGGTTCTCTGAACTACTCAAAATTTCTGCTACCGGTTCTCCAGAACCTGTCAAAACCTGCTGGATTTCACCCCTGGTGTTATCCATCATAAGATTGGTACATTCTGATAAAATTGGGAGAAAAGCAAGGAGGGAATTCTTGCTACAACTCCTTCCAAATCACACTTCTTTTAATTAAATGCAGCGGACTGTGGATTCCCTAAAGAAGAGAAAAATCTCCTTCCGTTTTATACATAAAGAGTGTTTGAATGGAGAAACACAAGAATACAGATCTAGTTACCGTAAATCATGGTTTCATTTCACTCAGTATTATCCCCTTTGGCAGAAACCTTCCAAAGTTTAAGTTTAAGAAGTCCTTCCAGGGCCTGAAAATAAATTGTGTGTGTGTATGTGTGTATGTATTTGTCTCTGGGTGTATGTGTGCATTAGAGACAGACAGACATATCTGTGTGCCTGCATGAAAAAACAAGGCACAATATATTAACATCTTATGAGCTTGTTTCTACTTGCCTATGTAAGGTGTCCCTGAAATACAGTCATGCATCTCTCCGATACTGTACATCATCCATGACTGGCTGCTCATGCCCTCATTACAGCGGAATCCCAGTTAATTCCTCTTTGTTTTCATATAGAGAAGCATGAGCAGCCAGGGAGGTTATAGGCCAATAGAGAGATGTATAACCTCCCTATAAAAAGGATAATAAATCCGTAACCTAGTGGGCTCACAATTAAGTAAAATTGTAGTGGACAATCCTCATCTGGAACTGCTAGTCATGGGCCATCACTGGTCACATTCATTGACTGGATAAATACCCAAATGCTTCCCGACAGCATGCCTGTGTGATCTAGTGATGTCTGATGTATATGGTGATATTTGTGAGCGTGAAGGTTAGCTTCATGTCTGGTTCTATAACTTTTATGTGATTTATAGGGCCGTATTTATTAATACTCTGCTGTTTGCTTGAATTAATGGTGCCTGAAGTGAAACTCCATACAGAATATCAAAAGAAAGAGAGAGAAAAGAATACAGATTTATCTTATACTAAAAAAAAACCAAAAAAAACTCAAACCCTAAGGCGGCTGTGTTTCCGCCCAATGCAAAGAGCACAAAATTGAATTCTATAAACTGTCAGAAGTTTCCCTGAAAGTTTTGGCAGGTAATTATTACAGGACATTCGCTGCCTTCTGTACTCGCAGGAGGCTGCTTCGCTTCTTAAAATAAACCCATCAGGTGGCCATTTCTGAGAGAGAAAGGGGAAAGTCTCAGAATAAATATTTGTTTGGTTTTAGAGGAGGAGGGGAGTCATAAGAAATATTTAAATGTTATGCAGTTTTTTAGGAAACAAAGGACATTTTAAAATAAATGACGAGTGTGTTTAATTTCCCTGCGTCTCTGCACATGTATCTTCTTATTTATTACTTAGCCCAAAGCTGATGGTACCAGAAGTGATCTGGAACATAGATTTGATTATTGTCTTAAATTGATGCAGACCCCAATCCATTTAATTAATCAAAAAAATAATTGATTCAGGTCTCTGGATTAGAATAACCTTTCCTTCCATTTTTGTTCTAGCGCATGGACAGCCAAAGGGAAGGAGGGTGTTGAAAATGAGTTATTAAAAAAAAAGGATTGCTAACCCCACCCACAGATGGTTTTTCTGACACCATCCATCATTGGATCACCTTGGACTACCATTAGAATGGCATGAGGCTCTCGAGGGGAATGCAGCCTGGGACAGAGGAAAAGTCACCCCAAATCCATTTTACGGAGACCCAGCAAAGTAAATGGAAAGAACAGTAGGCTTCCCGCGTAGTTCTAGTTGGCAGTAAAATCAATTACCCCAGAGAGATTATGGGTTTCCCTTCATTGCATATGTACAAATGGATGCATTTCGCCATCTGTCTGGGAGATTTTTTGGATTTCTCCACTCACTGGATAGGGGTTTAGACTCTGATGAGATAGTCTCTTCTAATTCTATTATTCAGTTCATTAGAGAATAGACTTCATATCCTTAGAGCAAACAGATGAGTAAAATTCACATCGCTGCCCCATTACTTCGAGTTTCACTCTCCAGACTGTCCCATTTTTCTGGGTTGTTAATGACGAGATACTAATCTTCCTGTCTTTTGGGAATCCTTCAACCTGATAAATGCACGGCAGTGCTGTCCTTACTCTCTTACAGCGTTCTTCGTTGTATGGGTTTGTAAAAGAGTTTATTGAATTTGTGAATTTGTCCTGAAGCTAAAAAATACTGGGGGGAAATTTCATAATTGGTTGAAGGAGATAACAGGAATACAAATAGAATACACCCCAGAAATCTTTTTATTAGGAATATTTAAAAAGAAATATGACAAAAACACCAAATATCTGATTTTGCATATAGTAACTGCAGTCAGGATTGCTTTCGCACAATGTTGGAAGAATTCAAATACACCAATAGACAATTTGATAATGGCAAAATTTTACGAATGCGCAGAAATGGATAAATTAACAATAGAACTCAAAGGACAAAAACATTCGGACTATTATGTAACATGGCAAAAATGGTACAATTGGACTGGGGGGGGAAATAGATGAAAAGAAAATGTGTGTAGATAAATGTGGACCTGGATACTAATATATATAGTTATTATATACGGTATATAGTTATGGTAGAATATTAGCTTGTTTGTTTGTATTTGTGTTTGTATATTTTATGTAAGTCTTTATATGTTGTAAAATATTAATAAACATTATTTTAAAAAAAAGAATAGGAAAAAAAATAAGAATGGGGAAAATTATTTTGTAGAAGAAAACATGTGGCCTCCAAAAGTAAAAAGTTATATAAAGGATATACTCAGTACAACTTAGAAATTAGTACCAAGTTTTCCCTTAAGATTATCAGATACTTTTTTTTCAATCAACTTCAGCAGATAGCAGCCCCTAAATGACCTTCTCTGCTCTTTGGTCCTAAGAAGAACCAGACTAAGTTGGTATGGGGCCACAGCTTAGACTGGGAAAATCAAAATGCATATTAGAAGAAGACAATGACATACCGCTTCCACATTACTGCCATGAACACTGGATTTGTACATGAAATTTCCAGGAGCTGTGCTAATTCAAAACAGGCTTGGCCTTTTTATCTTCTTTGAAGTGGGATATTGAAATCCCATATGGTTCAGGTCAGTTCTGAAGCATTTGTCTGAAGGTGTCTGGTTATCAGCAACCTAATTAATATATAGATGAAACACAAGGATGTAAGTAGGATAGAAGCAAGCTAATTTGAATTAGAGATTAGCACAATAAGTCAATTTTTCAAGACTGTTGGCAGAACTGTCTGTTGAGATGGCCTTAATTACAGTTGTGTCAAAGGGGAAGCTAAACGATAAGTGTGAACATTGAACTATATAAAGGACAGTAATATGGAAATCTTTTAACCTTTGAGGAAGCTTAAATGAGGTTTAAGTTCAGGAAGCAACCACATTTCTATGCATATAGAAAAAGATTTATATCAGTTCTACTTTCTGGATTCTAGCTTTACGTATTAACCTATTAGACTGCCTTATTGTTTCAAGTGCTTTTCTTGAGGATTTATGAAGCTGGAAGAACTTTTCTTTTCACTGGCAATAATAAAAATGCTAAGATCTCTTTTAAGTAAGAAGCATTCAAGTCCTCCCAAGCATTCTGCCAGACAGTCTTTCTGCCATAGTGAGTCTGACCCTGATGCCACATTTATGTTTCCACACAGGTGTAAATCTGTTGTTGATGCATTCAGATCATCAAAGCCTGGTCTAGGAGGTTTTGAAATGAAGCTTTCTGGGACAGGGCAGGAGAGCAAGTTTTTGATTCAGCTTTTAAGGACTATCCATGTTTCTCTAACAATAGGACAAAGACAGGCCCTCATGATGTTGCCTTCACCTCATTCACAGCCCATAGCAGAGGCAATATAAAATCCTACTCAACTCTTCTGGTTTTATCTGTGCAATCATAAACCAAGCCTTTTTTTTAATGTGTGCAAGAATATCAAGCACAGTGCAAAGACACATTGCTAATTTAGTATGGAAGGCACGGGCTTCTTTGTCCTTTGCAGAAGTTGACTCTGCTATTTATAGACTGGCTCAATGATTTATAAAGACAAGATATATTTTCCTTCTTTCTTTTTTTTCTTTGCCGAACAAACTAGAAATTGTGATGCCAAGAACCACTGAGAGATCTGGCTTCTGTTTCTGGAGATTGGGACTGAGAAAGCTTTAGAGTCCTAATTACACTGGCAAGCTTCAATTGCTTTGCTTATTCACTTTTTCCAAGAAAATCCATTAATCTGAAAGATCCCTTGCATCCCTATTGACCAGTGAAAGCATATTAATGTTAAACAGGAATATATTCTGTTAGACACTTCTGTTCTCAACAACCATCATGTCATCTGATAATTGATTTTCAGCTCACCTACTTTAATCTCCCCGTGGGAGGCAGGTAGATTTTTAAAAACCAGGCATTTCCCTGCTTTGTCACTGAGCAACATGTGACCCGTTCCACTTGAACTAACGTAGTATGATAGTACCGTACTCAAATCAGTCTTGGGAGAGGTAGAAAATAGATTAAAGCACTAATAAGCAGAAGAGCAGGGTGGCACTACTGTATGACTGGCTAATGTGCACACAGACATATAAACACACCCTCCCAGAACTCAGTGAAGGCAACTGTGGGAAATAACAAATGCATGAACCACATCATGCATATACGCAAATAATCTAAAGTCAAGACAACCAAGTGATAAAGAATAAAGGGGAAAGAGGAAAAGTGATACATCCTTCCAGGCAGTGGTGGGTTGCTCCCGGTTCAGCCCAGTTTGGCTGAACCAGTAGTGGCGCCGACGGAAGGCTCTGCTCATCCACTCATGTCATAAAAAACGCTCTGCACATGCGCAGAAGCATCCCACACTCGTGAAGCGAGAGCATCCACGCATTACCAATACCGAACCGGTAGCGCCAGGATTTGAAACTCACTACTGCTTTCAGATCAGAAATAAAGACAGCAATATTCAGGCAATTTATTCTCCATTTAAGCTGAACCGTTGTTTTCTTTCTAGAATTCTTTTTGAAGCGCAGTCTGTGGTTTTTCCTTCTTGGGCAGTGACCAATAGATGGGGACCAGAGTTTGTTGCATTTCCACAGAAGCCACTCTCAGCACAGGTGTTCAATTGGTAGAGTGGGACCCAAAATCACTGCCTCTTCTCCTTTGGTGGATATAAAAGGACGCTGTGATACTTTTCCATCCAGGAAAGGGAGTCAGCCTGACCAATGGAAGCGAACAGTCTGTTTCTTTTCACTTTCCAGTCCCAGCACAATTGTCAGTAAAAGCTAAATGTCCTTTTTGGCAGGCAGAAGCAAATCAAGCTTGTTGTACCATCTGCTTCTTCTCAATTTAACGTAAAGTTGCTAATCCCACAGAAACTGTTTAATGAAATGCAAACTGGACCCCTTCTGTGGTGCTACTCTGCACACATCTTCAACACCACGCACTGGGACAAACGTGAAAGTGGGAATGTGAAATACATATATGTGGATTTTCTAATTCACTTCATCATGATCTAAATCACAAGTGTGGTACCATACCAAGATATTGTAATAATATCCTTTTGTTAGCGCTATAGATTTTTCTGGAAAGTATTGGTGTAAACATATGAATAGACTTCAGTGGGATATAGGAGTGCCCTTCAAAGCAAGCCAAGAAGACAGAACGCTTATTCCAGGAGTGTCAAACTCAATTTCATTGAGGGTCGCATCAGGGTTGTGTTTGACCTTGGGTGGCAGGGGGGCGTGGCCAGAGTAGGCATGGCCAGCTTGATGTCACTCGTGTCAGGGGCGCCTGTGGTGGCCTGAGCGCTCTCTGAGCACATGGTCCTCCCGTGCTCCATTTTCGCTAGCAGAGACACCTCGGGCCAGTCCTTTGCTGTTTCCAGGGTTGCCCCATGAGCCAGATCTAAGCACTCTGCGGGTCGGATCCAGCCCACGGGCTTTGAGTTTGACACCGCTGGCTTATTCTAATAGATGTCTGTTTCTGCATCTAGTGGTAATACCTGAATGAAGACTTACACAGTACAAAGTGAATCTAAAATCAGAAATACTTCTCACAAATATATGGTTACCAAAACCAAAGATCATTTCTATGTGAAGTGGATGAAGCAATTCCTCTCTGGTGAAAAAGTACTAGAAGAAGTGAGAATAATAGAGAGCTAGGGTTGCCCCAGCTACCTGGAATCTGTAAAAATGGATGGGAATTATCTGTATCACATTGAAGAACATCTTAAATTCATACCTAGGCTGGTCAACCAGACTAGAGGTGAATGCAAATCTTTCAATTCAGAAAGTAAATAAACGCTGTTAAAACACCTCGGTTTCTATGTTTCCCAAGACTCTGCTTAAGTCAGAATAGCCCAGAAACATTATAAAGAACCCCTTTTCATTAGCCTCTCTGTGATATGTGTAACCATATACGCAACAAATAATTCTCCCTATTTAAGACTTTCTGTCCTCCACCCGCACACCAAATGAGCGTAGTACAGATCTGCTGGTGGGAATTTGAGCTGGAAAATGGGCACCGCTCAAATTCTCACTACTTAGGAGCAAATTCCTTCCTTTCAGTATAGTGTAATTGTGTGCTATAATAGGTAAAAAAGCCCAGGATTGCAAATACAAATAAGTACAAGTTACAACACAACTTACTGCAGTAATAAAATGCCTGGCAGAACACCTTGTTTGGAAGAGAAGAGTTTGATTCTATAATTATTTTGTGCTGCAGGAAGCTTACAATTTCATGCACAAGAAAGAAGGAATGTGGTGTCACCTCAGTTGCCCCCTAGCAATAGCACAACTATACAACAGTGTGAGTGAAGCATAGTGGGAAATAGGCATGCCTCCATGTGCTTGTCAATTGGGCTGACCCTATTTCAGGATGTTGTCTGGTTGCTAAGATGCTTGTAGAATTTTAAGCAGCCCTTTGCAGTGGGCATTTTGTTTGGCTGGCCATCTGTGATCAAGCTTTGGAGGGGAAAAAAACTGTTCCATGACCAAAGTTATTGCCAAAATCCTGTTGGGAATCATATAGCCTTCTACCAAAAAAAAACAAAAAAAAACTTGTGTCTTTTTGTACCTGCAGAACAGCAAGTTCAACAGTTCTGAATTCAAAGGCATTTTGAAAATCTACTCATGTCTCAAGTGAAGGAGAAAATTACCTTCTTACCTACTCTGGGACTGGAAAGCTGTTAATGAACAAATTAATTGAATATTACACAGAAGGAAAGGAGGCTTCTAGACTAGAGTATCAAACAGTAATTAACCAACAATCTGTAAAGGTTATGCAAAATTGTCCAATAAAATCAAGGGCTCAAGAAATATAAGGATCTGATTGTGGATCTGCAGTATGTTCTATAACCCAAGGACAGTCAAAGACTGGCTTTTATTTACCAAAGCCCAAAAGAAAACTGTTTTGCCAATCAGAAATACTATCGTATCTAGCTTTGGATTTGTTCCATGAATCAGGTTGGACTAGTGGTGGGATTTAAAAAATTGTACTACCAGTTCTGTGGGCGTGGCTTGGTGGGTGTGGTGTGGCTTGGTGGGCGTGGCTTGGTGGGTGTGGCAGGGGAAGGATACTGTAAAATCTCCATTCCCTCCTCACTCCAGGGGAAGGATACTGCAAAATCCCCATTTCCTCCTCCCAAACAGCTGGGACTCAGGAGGCAGAGAATAGATGGGGGCGGGGCCAGTCAGAGGTGGTATTTACTGCTTCTCCGAACTACTCAAAATTTTCGCTATCGGTTCTCCAGAACTGGTCAGAACCTGCTGAAACCCACCTCTGGATTGGACTAGGAAAATCATAAGCCTGATCGATTTTATCATGTCTTCCTCTGGTGAGGAAAAGAGGTGAGTATTACTCTAGTTCTATCCAACATTTTTCTAGCCCTAACTGGCTAAAATAGAAAAGAAAAAAAGGACTCTACTGTTTATTATTTAAGAAACAAAAAGTATCTTCTCCCAGTAATAGAGTTTAGCACCCTAAAAGTTATAAGCTCCCAGCTGTAGTTTAAAAGCAAACAAAATTCTTATAAAACATTAAAAATGCCTAGTGTCATATTTTCAAGCTAGGTTTTTGACCAGCCTGGCTTCAAATGGCTGCTCAGTTGTATAGCTGTAATGTAGCTGAACAATTATAGGATTTCTGCTAACTGCTTGTCATTTAAAAATTGTATCACCTTGGCTCTTCATTGTTCAGGAGCTCGCTATGATTCACGGCTTCTAAAATGGAAATGGATAGGTTTCCATCTCTGCCATTTAGAATGAATAAACATATTATTAATATCCCACCCACTCAGTTTTGCAGCTGGTTATCAATCAGAATCTAATTATATAGGTTGGGTTTCTTTTCATGACTTTCTTTCAATTAAACTCCCCCCTCAAAAAAATATATGTCATGGGCTAAAAGTAGAGATAGTCTGCTTCAGAAATGTACGTTGAGATGAAACATGCTGTTGTCCTTACATTTCAAACCAGTCAATTATAAAACTTTGCAGATATTTAGCCTCTTCTCCAGAACCTGTTTGCTCAGAAGTCTTTAAGGCATAATCTAGAGCCGTGATGGCGAACCTATAGCACGTGTGCCACCTGTGGCACCCTTTCTACAGGTACGCAAGCAATTGTCCAGGTCAGTCCCCTTGTGCATGTGCCTCCTGCTGGCCAGCTGATTTTTGGGATGCATGTGAGGGATGGGCATGCATGGGCGTTGCATACGCATATGCACACGTGGTTGTGTGTGCATACACGGGGGCAGGGGAGCACGGGTGTGTGTGCAACAGAACCCCTTGTGGCCCATTTTTGGGTCCAGGCGGCTGTAGGGCAGCCTCCTAGGTCCAAAATGGACGGAGGGATCTCATGCACATGCATGGAGGGGAGCATAGGAGAATCGTGCATGCATACACAGGAACCCCCGTATTGCATTATGGGTGCTGGGCGCACATGTGATGTTGCACGTGTGTGAAAGAGAAAAAGGTTAGCCATCACTGATCTAGAGGCTACATACAGGTAGTCCTCTACTTATGACCACAACTGAGCCCAAAATTTATGTAAGTGCGAAATATGTTAAGTGAGTTTTGCCTCATTTTATGATTTTTCTTGCCATATTTGTTAATTGAATCTCTGCAGTTGTTAAATTAATTAACACAGTTGTTAAGTGAATCTGACTTCCCCATTGACTTTGCTTGTCAAAAGGTTGCAAAAGGGGAGCCCATGAGTCGGGGACACTGCAACTGTCATAAATACAAACCAGTTGTCAAGCCTCCTAATGTAAATTAAGTCAAGTGCTGCAATGGTCATAAGTGTGAAAAATTGTTGCTTTTTTCAGTGCCGTTGTAACTTTGAATGGTCACTAAATGAACCGTTGTAAGTTGAGGACTACCTGTAGTTACCTTATTAAAGACAAGAATGAAGTATTTGCCTGAAGATGATTTGCCCATTGCAGACTAATCAAAGCCCATACACATGTCTAGGATCCAGAGTTTAAATTCTGGGCTTTGTCCTTTTATCATTCTGAGTCAACATATACTTGGCAATTATTTAATAGCATGGGAAGGAACCCAATATATCTTAACACAGCAGCTCCCTCTGACCTGGGAACCACTGGTTCCTGCCTTACCAGTTTATTCTTTATACCAGGGGTTTCCAACCTTGGCAACTTTAAGCCTGGAGGACTTCAACTCCTAGAATTCCCCAGCCAGATGGTTGGAGAATTCTGGGAGTTGAAGTCCTCCAAGCTTAAAGTTGTCAAGGTTGGAGACCCCTGGTATATACCATCTTTTTCCTGTTTTCTCCTTCCCCTCCCAAGAGATCCAGGTGTTTCTTTCCCTCCTTCCTGCTAATGGATGGCTGGATCTGAATCCAGCTTGAAGGTGGACATTTTCTATCTCTTCTTTGTCTGATAAAATTTCTCCATTCCAGGCTTCTATATCCCTGCTTTCTCCACACAAAGGACAAAAGCAAGTGACATGTATTTTCATCCCTTCTACTTCTTTAGCAGGAACTCCACCCCTTCCAGATCTTCCCCTCTCATCCCTCAATAGAGTAGTCCTTGCTCCTCCTTTAAGTAAAAATGCCTCTCTCCCTCTGAGTTATAACTGCTGACTGGCACTGAACCTGATTATGTGGCCTGTTAGGTGGTTTAGAGATGCTTGAGACTATAGTACAAAAAAGAATTATCAAAAGAAACACAGTGCGTGGATGGCATCTGCTGCTTTATAAAAATGCTCAATGTGTGGATAGCTCTTTCAACGAATCAAATATTCCAGTCTGTCCATCTTGGGCTGAATCCAAAATATATTCTACTCAAACTCTGTGTTTATGGATTCTCACATTAAAAGGGAGTCTGTTGGATAAGCAATGGCCAGATGCAGGCTAGCTCACACATTCAGAGTGGTAATCTTTATCCAGCCACACTGGACAAACTGAACAACCACTTGTCTGAAAAAGCATAGGGTCTCCTGCTTGAGCAGGGGGTTGGACTAGAAGACCTCCAAGATCCCTTCCAGCTCTATTCTTATTGATTGATTCACTAAATGCACAAGAGAGGAAAAAGCAAGACACCAACTACTCTGAATCGCCTAGGTGTAAGGTTCACATTTAACAGCAGTAATATTGCTTAGTATTTATCATATTCTTTTCTTCCTGATAAAATCTTATTAATTGGAGCTCAGAGAGACTTCTATAATCTACATGGCTGTTTCCAGGCCTGACTGCTGGTAGAGAGTACTGACAAATTCTTCTAAGATGACACAGAAAGGGAAGCACAGGGACACAAAATGCAAGAGGATATTCCAAGAGCAGGAGAGGATAGTAATAAATTGGAGATATTTCAAGTGGGGCTGAAAGCTGTAGGAGAAAGATTGTGGTGACTGATCTTTGCAATTCCAAGGAATGATCTAACACATACCCAGATTCTTAAAGAGTTGTGAGAAGAGAAGAAATGTGGTAGACAGCCCAGACTTGATCTCCAATATCAACTGTAATGTGAAATCTTAGAAAATATATTGTTGTTGTTAGTTGCGAAGTCATGTCCGACCCATCGCGACCCCGTTCCTCCAGGCCTTCCTGTCCTCTACCATCCCCTGGAGTCCATTTAAGCTCATGCCTACTGCTTCAGTGACTCCATCCAGCCACCTCATTCTCTGCCGTCCCCTTCTTC
>JANHFT010007746.1:16428-28757 GCA_032467955.1 Pseudoxenodon macrops | reverse complement strand
TGTAGGGTTTCCTGCCTAAGCAGGGGGTTGGACTAGAAGATCTCCAAGGTCCCTTCCAACTCTGTTATTCTATTCTATTCTATTCTATTCTAAAAGGGCTTGTTAGCCAAAGAGCAAGCTGGATTTAGGCCTGACCAGAGGTGGGATTCTACCGGTTCTAACCGGTTCTCTAGAACCGGTTGTTAACTTTCTAAGCAGTTAGGCGAATCTGTTGTTAGAAGCAATCTCCTTTTGTTTTTCCCACATTACAACATTCTAGTGTTGTTTTTAGCCTACTTTTTATTGCCCTGCTTACAGAAACTGCCTCTCCTTTAACCCTTATTACATTCTTGATAATACACCAAATAAGCCACAGCCACAGAACCTGTTGTTAAAAAATTTGAATCCCACAACTGAGCCTGACTGCTCTACTATTGACAATATAGATTCAGTTACAGCAGACACATGTGCACCATTGAAAGAGCTGCAAGACCCAGTTAGGGACAGATCATCATAGAGAAATCCTATCTATCTATCTCCTAGCTAAGAGTTGACAAGGACTTGATGACATGTAATCACCTTCAACCAGTTCATGGAGTTATCAATGTTTCAGCCTGGTTGGCTACTGTATGAAAAAGAATGCTGGATTGTAGGAGGAGGAGTAAATGTAGGGAAACTGTGTGCTTTTGAAATTGACAATTGGAAGAGAAGAAAGTCAATGCAAAAAGTAATGTAAGAGAGAATGTAAGAGAGGGAAATTAATTTGTATTCAATAATACTTTATTATGCTCCTAGACAAGAACATATACATGCAAATATATATGATTCATATTTGTGTATGAAAGAGAAGAATTGGTGAGAGGAAGAATGACATTGCCATATCCACTGTCTACTCAATACAGTCTTTAGCCATTTTGATCTTTACAGCAGCTTTGTTCAAAGTCAGGGTTTCTTGAATCTATCAGACCTGGCCAGCAAAAATCCAAATGGCCACTGGATGGCAGTAAAGAGATAGAGACTTACTGTCATCTAGTGATCGTCCAGATTTTCTTGGTCGACATCTGGTACAAGTAGTCTTACGATGTGGCATCTTTACATAGGGTTTTTCTATTCTAGTACTCTATGGTACAATTACTTTTTTACTTTAGCACTGCATAGCAGAAAAGCTAGCATTTTGCTCCTTCAGAACAGGACCAAAAATTCCGTATCAAATCAACATTGAGAATGTTTACCTGTAAGATTTAAAATTCCATGTTAGTAAGACAGCTCCATCAAAAGGAACACATAACCAAAAGGCTGTGAAGCAGCTTGAATTTGCACAGAGCACTAAAATTGCCATGCAAGTATTCAAGAGCTGTCAGCTGCACATCCCAGACTAGCAATTAAAGGGCCACTGCTATGACTGTTTTCCTGGTGTTTTGACCTGCCTTGACAGCTGTCTCATATTTAAGCTGTTTCCCATGAAGAATTCTAAACATGTCATTATTTTTGCATTTCCAAACATAACCTGTCCTATGAAACACCTGACTTGGTCTCCTGCTCACATCAAATGGATCAATATAGACTATGACATCTTTTACTTTTAGCAGCTAGCAGCTCTGACACTTTTCCCCTAGGGGAAAACACAAAGGCTGATCCAGCTTTCAGACAAGCATGTTTGAATTAGTCTGACAATTCCATTGATTCTGGCGCAGGCAACTCTAACAGTTCTTGATATGAACCGCAGCAGGTTACAAGTTAGGGGAGAATGGAAACCTGGTTTTTTTTTCTCATAGGCTAATGACAAATTTACATCAGATCAATTCTTAGATTAGTCAAATCAACAGAAGAAGCACACCTTATCTATGAGATTTTCAATGATATCTACCCGAGATATGCAAATTTTGTAAAAGTCAAAATCAGTATTTTTGCCCTTATAGCATGTCTGTTATATTTCACAATTTAAATTGTACTAATACTTTTTTAAAAGAACCAGTGCTTCCTACTCATCCCTTTCTTATTGTGCCCTCCCCTCTCCTCTCTCTCTCTCTCTCTCTTCCACGCATACTTGCTGAGGGTATAATTTATCTGATTCTTACTTTTTAAAAAAGGAGTTCTCAGCTGTATTCTTTCTTTTGTGACATAGCTATATGGAATGTTACATTTTAATGCTGATTTGTGCAGCTGTCAATATCTGCCTGTTGGTTTGATTAAAAAAAACAACTTTGATCCCATCTTACCTTTGATAAAAGGCCCTTAGTCAACATTGTCTGTCTTTTTAGGCAGCAATATCGATTGTTCAGCCTTCCATAGCCTTGTACCTCCTCAAATGCTTTGGGTGGTAATAACATTCCTTCATGCAACAGAAAATTAGGAGCAACAGGTCCTTTCCAGGAGTGTCTTTCGCCATTTGGTTCCATGATTTGTCCTAAGTACAGATTCATGTTTAATATGAAATTTCTACTCTGCACTGGCATTACAGATTTTCACAGGTTGTTTATTCATTTCATTTTACTTTTAACCTATTTCCTTCTATTTATAAAATGTTTCTAGAAATATTTTTAAATGGTTATTTTTGCCCAGAGAATTCCACTTATTGGGCAGATAAGAAATATTCATTCCTTCATCCATTTTTGTTTTAGATTTATATATGTTCAAAAGAAAAAAGAACCAGGAGGTCATTGTGGGTACAAAGGGTTTCTTTGCATGGTATAGATCAGGGATCTGCAACCTTAATCACTCAAAGAGCCATTCGGACACATTTCCCTCAGAAAAGAAAACACTGGGAGCCACAAAACCCTTCCTGTGCCTGACTATTTCTTGAGCGGCCACAAAACTAGCATATATAGTTGAATTAAACTTTCTGTTTTCTTCTGAAACGTTTCTTTTCTTGGATTTATCCATGGTTGGCCTATTGGAGGTTGAAAAGCTCAATAAATCGCGTGCCGGCTGGTGTCGCACATTGGCGGTTGTGACACATATTTTGAGTGACAGGGAGCCACAGCCGAGAGGTGAAAGAGCCACATGCGGTTCCAGAGCCGCAGGTTGCTGACCCCTGGTATAGATATTTGAGAAGAGATAGAGTTTATACAAAAGGGTGTAGAAAGAAATAGCTAGACTCTCTTTAGCTGCACAGTTCAATTTACATAGCATTTCAATATATAGTGTGGTTGCTAAAGCCTGCAGATGCTCCCTCTCACGGCTTTTACTTTGGCCTTGAGGCTGTAATTAGAGGGACCTACCCAAGAATACATTTTACTGAGTTCAGTAAAACTGAAGCTTTAGTAGAACTTGAATGGACTCCATAGCATTCCTTCAGATGTTGCTGAGTTCAGCTCCCAATATTCCTTACCAGTGACTATGCTGATTAAGCTTGCTCAGAACATCTGGAGACCAACGTTTATAGCCCTTATTCCGAGTCCTTTGCTTGCTTTCCTTCTTCACATTTAAGTGATTTTTTTTTCCTTCCTCGGTAAATATTCCATGGAATTTTAGTGCAGTATAGAGCAAAGAGATAGAAGAACTGTTATAAATCAGACCATTACCAGCCACAATATTAGAATAACCATTGTTTTAGTGGTTCAGGATGACTAGAAAGGACTCTGCTGAAGTTGCAAAGCAATTACAGTTGATTAAGTCCTGTGTCAGTGAATTATCGGGCAAGGAGCTTTATCAAGCAATAAAAGATTCACCATTATATCTGATCCTGCATCTAGAGGGTACTGTCAACGATTGGAAAAATAGGCAGGCGAGAATGGACTATGCCCCTTGTTCCAGGATCAGATATCATGGTGAATATCGGAATATCAAATTAAACAGTGAAAGTGGACAGCCCCACCAAGTGCCACATTGTAACTCAAAACAGTGTGAAATAATTTCATTTATTATACACTAAACAAAGGGCCATGGAAAGAAAAAAAGAAATGAGATAAAACAGACCTATGCAGGTATTATTTCTGCCTCATTCATGAAAAAAACCAGGGAATGCTCCAAGTGTTGCTATTCTTTGCTCCCTCCCTTCTTTTTTCTTCTCTCTTTCTCTCTCTCTGTTTCCCATGGGGCTTTCTTGATTTTAAATAATTAATCTCAAAACACTTCTGGGAAATGGGATGTCCCCATTTTATGAATGAGAATGCAGTGATATAGAGCCCATAATCCAAATATATCCCCTTTCCCCATTTTCATTCTGAAGGAAAATAGTAGCACTTTCATTAACAGGAGGGAACTGAATTTCCTTGCTACCTCCCTCCCACACAGCACAGATGAGATAGGCATGAGTTTCAATGAACATATTAAAATATTCAGCCATTGCAAATTAATACTGGCTCTTTTCCAGCTGCACAAAGTCCTATATCAAATAGGATTTTTTTATAATAGGCAAGTGAAGTTCAAAAGAGAGTGGGGGATAGAAGAGGTGAGACTGATATCTGCCAATAAAAGGAGGAAGAGTTAGTAGTGATATCTCTTCATCTCTGTGCATTTGTAAAATGCCTTTTGTAAAATGCTTATCTTATGCACGAACTTCTTAATGTACATCCTAGAAAATAAGATCTTCAGCTCCCAGAATTTTTGTGGATTTTGAGGTCTATGTCTTGGGAAAAGTTATCCTGAGATAAGCAGCTTACAAAGTCAGTTTTTCCAAGCAATACCTGATACAGAATGAGTAAACTATGTTTATTCCTGAAGAAAAATATCTTGTTGTGTCTGTGAAGTTCTAATGCTATCTACGCAATCCACACATTCTTCCAAATTGTGTTATAGAATAGTAATAATGCATTTTAGAGTACAGATAAAAACTAAGTACAGTGGGGTCTATGCAATAGAAACTGTAAGCTATTACGTCTATAACGATGAAAGTAAATGAAGCCTTTCAAAATAGAAAATGTGTATCAATGTTAAATATTATTTCTAATACAGCCATGAGTTGCTTATATAGTAGAGTTGATGTTTAGAATGACAATGATAAGCTGAAAATGACATTGAATTATTTTGTAATTTGAAAAAAGTGTATGCCTTTGAAGTTAATACTAAAGTCTCCATGGTATTATTATTTTTAATTACAATATTAATGAGTACAAAAAAAAGGTAGGGGGAAGGAAAAGAGAACAGTTTGGAATAAGTATTTAATTTCGAACTTTCCCCTTCTCTGTACTGTAACTGATTTTGCAATGTTTATAAACACTTAAACCCAAATCCCAATCAGATATTGTTGTATTCTTTCTTCCAATGTAGGGCAAAATGTACATTTGCAGCTGTGAAATTCAATAAATTATTATATTTTTATTAATATATTCTGGAATTATACTTAATAAGAAAATTTGGGATTTTGTTTCAAATATAATTTTAAAAATTCTCTGGATGGTGCTATGTACGCCATCCCCAAACTTTCGGCATTTTTTTGCATGTTCATCCCATGAGGTAAAACTATCCTTTTGTTTCATGGCATTTCCAACATTTGTTACTGTATGATTTATCTATTTTGGAAATTATTGACGAAGTTGTATACCATCTGTAAAACATTTATACCAGTTTTATTTTAGGTTTAAAAAGCTGCCAATTCTTCACACACTGTTTCTCCTTCAGTATATCAACAATCTAAACTGCTACCATTCTTGGAAAGCTGTTTTTTTTATACAATGGAACCTTTATAAAGGCAATTTAGCATAGTAAAATGCAAGAGCTTTAAAAACCTCCTATCTGTGAAGCTTGACTCTGAAGCAGGGGTGGGTTCTAACTTACCTTGCCTCCGGTTCGTTGCCTCCCACACCACGTGGGAATGAAAACAAGAAGGTGACGCATGCGCAGTGCCAGAAACCCGGCTTCTGCGCATGCGCAAAAGAACAAAAACCAGAAAAATTCAAAAAAAAATTGGACGTGGCCGACTGGGTGGCTGTAGCTGACTTGGGTGGCCGTGGTCATCTTGACACCACTCCCCAAACTACTGGCATGTTTCCTCTTCACACTGAGTAGACCCGGCCAAAGCTATGCTGGTCCAATGTTTCCTCTTCGCATTGGGTAGACTGGGCTGAAGTGATGCGGGCCGGCCCTTACATTTTCCAGGGCAGCCCAGCAGGCTGGATCTAATCACATTGCAGGCCGGACTCGGCCCACAGGCCTTGTGTTTCAGCCTGTTTTGAGGAGAGAAGCCAAAAACAAAGCTCTAATTAAAACACAGTACAGGACAAAAAGTATGACTAATTGCTCCATTGTCTAATTACACTATCAGAATGAAGAGGAAATAGCAGGAAATACAAATAATCATGCCAGCAGATTTTCAGATGGGCTTTCTTCTAAAGACACATTTTGTTTCAAGTACAAAACACGGGGGAAAAACTGATAATAAATTATCATTTCTGTACTCCATCTATCTAAAAGCCAAACTACATCGACTGAAATTCTATACATAACCACTTGAAAAAATTAATGCTTCTGAGATCATCATGCTAAGGATTTCTCTGTCTGAGCTGCAAAAATCAAAGACACACAGAAACATCCAACCTTTTGCTGTCATCTAGTAGTCATTCAGAATTTTGCTGCTCTAGAAGTCCTAATTGTATATGAGTAGAAACAAATTGTTTAGAAAACTAATATTCTAGAAACAGACTAAACTGCAGTCTAGTTTTGACATGCTAGAGAGCTAACCTGATTTAGAACTTTGTTTTTGAAAATACCATACCTGTTTATTTGGTCATATATTTCAGTGCTTCCTTAATTAATCCATTGTTTAAAGAATTCATAGTTTTGCTTTGGAAGTTGATATTCAGGATAATGGTCTTCAGGATACAGCCTTTTTGCTAGTGATACTATGCTACTCGTACCTCAGAGACATCCTTAAAGAGAACCATTCTTTTTAAAAAAAATGTAATCTAATATTGCGAGGCTTATAGAGGAAATAAATTCCAATTACGATTCTCAGTCATCCAGGTCATGGTTGTCCCAAAGGTGCTTTTTTTCCAAGAGGCAAATGGATTTTCTTTCTTTTTCTTTGAAGACGTTTCACTTCTCATCCAAGAAGCTTCTTCAGCTCTGCAGAGGAACTATTATTTTTTCAAACATAAAAGATAGCAAATTTGACTGATGTTTGTTGATTTCCCACTAGAAAAGATCCTACTAGGAATCAGCAATATAAAAGATGAAGGAGAAAAGCAATTTAAGACTGGCATAGAAAATAGTTCTAAATCCCCAATTGCACATTATTTGATATATCAAACTTCTAGGACTTGGTGTTGTGAGGGGTCAGTTTATGCAGGCAGTAAAAGTCCATGGTCCATTAAAAATATATATAAGATGAATATAAAGAATATGCAATTTGAATAAGGGAAATCTGTTTAAAAAACATTCATTTCTGACATTTTTGTTCTGTGCCATTGTAGTATAATGGTAACTTTTCTGACTTTTGAACTATAAAAAGTTCATTGATCTTTTAGCAATTTTCTTAGTGCCCTGTGGAATATTTTTACACTGAAGATTTGGTCTGTTTGACTTTTGGAATACAGCCTGAACTCTCACTAGAAAACTTAATTAAGAAACTAATTCAGTCAGGCCATTAAACCAAATGCATGTCTTTCACATTATTTTAAACATGTTGATTTCTGCTAACTATAAAAAAACAAGGGAAGGAGGGAGCACCTCCCTAATAAATTTTATAAAGGCACAATAGAAATCCAAAATTCATTTTTCTTGTTTATCAGTGGAGGACTACGGTGAATGCTATAGGAGAATTAAGGATCATGGAGATGACTTGAGATAAGAACAAAAGCTGAGATAATTTAATCAGAATAACAGTTGGAAGGGACTTTGGAGGTCTTCCTAGGCAAACTCCTGCTCAACAGAAACCTTATATCATTCTAGACAAATGGTTGTTCCAATCTCTTCTTAAAAATCTCCAATGATGGAGAAACCACCACTTCTGGAGGCAAGTCATTCCACTGATTAATTGTTCTAACTGTCAGTAAATTTCTCCTTACTTCTAAGATGCTTCTCTCCTTGATTAGTTTCTACCTATTGCTTCTTGTCCTCCTTCAGATGCTTCGGAGAACAACTCCCTCTTCTTTGTGGCAGCTCTTTAGCTATTAGAACACTGCTATCATGTCACCCCTAGTCCTTCTTTTAATTAAAATAGACATACCTGATTCCTGCAATCGTTCTTCATGTTTTAGTCTCCAGCCCCCTACTCATCTTTGTTGCTCTTCTCTGCATTCTTTCTGGAGTCTCAACATTTGTTTATATTGTGGCAATACTGGATGAAATATTCCAAGTGTGGCCTTATCAAGGTATTACAAAGTGGTATTAACACTTCATGTAATATTGATTCTATTCTATCCCTCTTTTAATGCAGCCTACGACTGCCCTGGCTTTTTTTGGCAGCTGCACACAATGTTGGCTCATATTTAAGCGATTGTCCACTAAGATTCCAATATCCCTCTGGCAGTTACTACTATTGAGCCAGGTACCACCTATTCTATACGTGTGCATTTGTTTTTCCTTGACTAAATGTAGAACCTTACTTTTCTCATGACTGAATTTTATTTCATTAGATAGGGCCCAGTGTTCATGTCTGTCAAGATCCTTCTGTATCTTGAGCCTATCTTCTAAAATGTTGTCTATTCCTGCCAGCATGGTATTATCTGCAAATTTGATGAGTTCCCCTTCGATCTCCTCATCTAAATCATTGATGCAGAGTACTGAGGAGTACTCTTAAGTACTGAGTATTAAGGAGTACTGAGTCTAAGACAGAGCCTTGGGGTACCCCCCTGCATACTTCCCTCCATGTAGATGCATTTCCATTAAGGACTACATATCAAGTACAGTTCGTCAACCAATTACAAATCCATCTGGTAGTAATGCATTTTTCTATCTTATCAAGTAATAGTTTGTGGTCTACTTGATCAAATGCTTTACTGAAGTCCAAGTAAATTATATCCACAGCATTTTGCTAGTCCACTAACTTAGTTACTTTGTCAAAGAATGATATAAGATTTGTTTGTCATAATCTGTTTTTGACAAACCCATGTTGACTTATGGTTATGACTTTATTTGCCTCTAGGTGTTTGCAGATTCATTGCTAGATTATATTTTATTTGTTACTTGATTATTTTTTAATCACAATCACTGGGTCATCAATATAACAACCCAGCTGCACTGCAGCAATAGAATATGAAGGAAACTATCCTTTCCAGCAAATATGTATTGCCCCTGTGAGTATGATGGATAGACAGGGACAGGCAGACAGACAAGCTAACCATCAGATTGCAAGAATGCAAGCAAGCAGTCAGACAAGGAGCTCTGAACTCATTGGAAGCCTCACACTTCAATGAAGAAGGCCATATATTCAATTTCACAGCTACTAAGATTGTTGGTCAAGCAAATACAAAGATAGCCAGGAAAATGATTGACACCTGGGAAAGAGGCCCCTTGTCACTCAACAGGAGTTCTGATTTACCACCAGCTTATCGTGTACTTCGGAGCCGAGAACTTGGCAGCACATGGAAACAACAGTCAATGATTTAATAGCCAGCCAATAAGAAGGCACACTGAACCAGGCATCACATAAATACTATGCATAGATTAGCCCAAAGCACACACTGGGGTAGAGATAAGTTCCCTGAAGATAGACTCCAGCACAAATCTGAAAGCTTGGAAGACAAAACCTCTGGCCAGTGACTGACCCAGATGGGATCCGGCAACATTATCTTGGGATATGTATGCCTTCGTTTATGAAGGAAATTGACAAGTATGTATCAAATGAACATGGAACTAGAAGAAATACAAAGGATTTCAGCACCTGGTTTTGGGTTTGGAATCTATAAAAGCTTGTGGAAGGAAGGAAGGAAGGAAGGAAGGAAGGAAGGAAGGAAGGAAGGAAGGAAGGAAGGAAGGGACTTAAAGCAGTAAAAACAAAACCACCTAATTTTACATATTACCTAATAGCATTTGCAAACACATTCCAGATTAGTTTATAGTGTTCAGATATTGTTAATTCAGACCAAATAAGATTCAATATTCCAAATAGAAATCCTAGGTAGGAAAAAAAGAATAAAACATTGAACTTATATATTATATATAAATATATAAGGATTTGAGCATTAATGGGTAACATGATATACAGTTTGTTTCCAGTGTTCAAGTGTAATGCAATGGTTTCTGTACTAGACAAAACTTTAATACACTATTCTTATTACAGCAATGTATCTCAAGGCTTCTATACTGGCATTTATTCATTCCTTCTTCTTTTTTAATAAATTCTGTAGATAGAAGATACTAGGCACATATTCTTGAATTAGCTTCAGATTTATTTTCCTATCCAATGAAAATAATACGTTAATCAGATATAGCATCCGTACCGTATTTTGATTCATTTGTTAACAATATATGCTACAAATTCTGCCTTTTAAAATTATTTGCAAATTTCCTCTGATGAAATGCATTAGTTACCATAGAAACATTATTAGTTATATTCACCAAGATAGCAAAAAAACCTTCATTTACACATTATACCTTTTACTTTATTAAATCATTGTCTAAATAGGCGATCCAGTTAAGTGAACAAAATGCAATGGAGAAGTAATCATGTAATAAAAATAATGTTTTTTTTTACCCAACTCATGATGTCTGATCTCATCCATCATTTATTTAAGAAAGAGAAAACTACTGAAGAATGTAAAAGTAGCCAAGAATGTGTTGAAGTTATTGCGAAATCATTCAAATTGTCAATTTTATCTGCATAATGTATGTGAAATATTAGGGGCAGTATTGTGTCTATCCTGGAGATTTTCGGATCTCTTTACATTTTTAAAAGGACAGAGGACTCCAAAGAGCTTTGGTTGAAGTGGATTATATCTATCAATGTTACAAATTAAAACTGGGAAAATTTGAAGTATTTATGTATAGTATTTGACTTTGTAAACCCTTGAAACCACACTTTAAAAACTGTTGCTGAAAACCATTGTATCACAGAATAGCACTGGACTTCTTCAGAATTATCTGTGTAATTGTTACCTTTTCTTTTTTCCCCCCCTGTATTTCCTTTTCCCCAATAAATTCCTTTTTACATCCAAAGATTTGACTTCATTTGGTTTTATAATTTTTTAATAAACGTTTCTTATTTGCAAGATAACCCATGTTTTTAAGGGCTATCCGCAATTTGTTAAGGTCCACATGGCCAAAAGCCAATCATGTGTGTCTTTTTGGAACTCCCTTTTTTGATTACCCATCACATGTTAATTATGTGACATGGCGTGTCTCTGCCTGTTTTGAATCCAGCTTGTAAATCTGATATATTCCCATACTCATTCTTATTCTGTATATTGAAGAAGTCCGGTTGTAAAATCTTGAGCAGGACCTGACTAGCCTGCGATATAAATGCCTTGTTGTGAGTATAAATGTATTTTGAGTACTCTTTAGCATTGCCCTTCTTGGCATTGAAATATAAATTGATCTTTTCAGTCCCTTGATAACTTCCTTGTTCTCCATGCCTGCTTATAGACCACAAGTAGCACTGTAAGTGGATTATCTTGGTATTTCATCAACTCCTGCATCTTTGTTGTTAGCAATACTTTCTAATATCTATTTAATTTCACTGTAGAATGTCTGGTTCATCTGTACCCTCAGTTTTTAGATGCTTTTGTTCAGTTCTTCTAATTGTGTATCATGTTGCTTAGTTAAATGCTACATCAAGTGACAGTTTATTCTTCCACTGATTAATTAATTAAAAAGTTACAATTAATCTGCCAGCAGAACAGTAATCAGTTAATATATTCATGAATTACAGATAGTATATGTAATCTTAAAACAGAGGGAGGGAATCTTATCAGGCACGAAGTGCTACTGTGCAGTTTTGGAACTCTCATTAATTAATGGGTTCATGAAATCTCGTAACATGCTGGCATTCTTGTGATTTTTGTGGGCGAATACCGAAATATCACTTTTTGGAGGGAGGGGGTGGTTGTAGGCAACTTGGCATCCATAGGCTTTACATTGCCAATCACTGTTTTGAAAGGTGCTTTATAATACTGTAGAGGTGCCACAGGAGAATATGCCTCTGTTAATATGATGCCAATTGCAACATATGTGCACATTTTATCTTTAAAAAAGAAGTGCATTTTTTAATTTTTTTCTTTCTAAAATTATTGGCATTCTTACTACATTAAAACCTACGCAGATTTAGTTAGCTGATAAAATAGTAATAGATAGTATACAATAATTACATGCTACCTACAAAAATACCTGAATAACTTATATGAATTATGGGAGGGGAGTCAGAAAGTGAGGCTATGCTTGAGAGAGGGCTTATAACAGGGGTGAAATCCTACCGGTTCTAACCGGTTCTATAGAGTAGGTTGGGGGCAGCTGGTGACATCATTAGAACCGGT
>JANHFT010007745.1:41461-52172 GCA_032467955.1 Pseudoxenodon macrops | reverse complement strand
CAACTTCAGGTTGGTCCATTGGGCCATTTTTTCCCTCCCAAAGCTTCAGGAGGCTTTCCTGAAGCCTGGGGATGGAGAAAATGGCCTTCCTCACCCTCTGGAAGGGTGAACATCAGCTGGCCAGGGCATGCATGCATGTTGGAGCTTACATAGGGCAATGCCTCACATGCCCTCAGATATGGATCTGTGTGCCATAGGTTCGCCATCGCGACCTTATACCATTTCAGAAAAAAATGGTTGTCCAATCTTTTCTTAAAAGCCTCCAATGTCATTCCACTGATTGTTTTAGAAGCATCATGCTAACATAATTTCTAAATTATGGATATTTTAAAATACAGAATACTATTGTATACACAGTATATTTTATACACAGTTCAGTTATGTGATCGATAAAATATTTACTGTTTCTGTGTTAAGTATTACATCAGCATGAATGTGATGTGCATGTGATGTGCAAAACATAGTCAAATTCCATGAGTGGGAGAACTGAAATTGTCTGAAATCCCACTTAAAGGTTGCCTTCTTAGCAGTGGGATAAAATCGATGACCCATTTTTTGCCTGTTTTTCACAAAAACGGGGGCATTTTTGCTTTCCCCCAGCCCACAGAAGCATTCTGCAGGCTTCCAAAACCCTCTGTGCACCCCGTTTTTGCAAAAAAATGGGCCCATATTTTTCAAAAATGGGATGCAGGGGCAGGGCTTCAGGAGGCCAAAAATTGCTGTATTCAGTGTATAAGATGCACCAACATTTCCACCCTCTGTTAGGGGGAAAAAGGTGCATTTTATACTCCGAAAAATACGGTACGTAGCATTAACCTGGATAATTTTGACATAAAGCAGATATCCCACAAACATTTATTTCTATTCCTTTCAATAAAAGTAGGCTATGAATAAGCAAACATTTTAGTTATTTAAAACAAGTTTAAACAGTTTATTTAAAGCAATGTGATGCCATAGATAATAGCAGTAGCAGACTTATATACCACTTCACAGTGCTTTACAGACCTCTCTAAATGGTTTACAGAGTTAGCATATTGTCCCCAACAATCTGCATCCTCATTTTATTGACCTCAGAAGGATGGAAGGCTCAGTCAACCTTGAGCTGGTGAAAGTCCTTCATGGAATGGTAGAATGGTGAAAGGTTTTGCTTTTAAGTTCCCCAATAAAACAATGGAAAACATGGAAACAATTATTGTTTTAAATTCAGGCAAAATTAACAAGGACTATCCCACTTTTCCCTTGCTGCTCAAGTGAGGGGGGGAGGCAAAATTGTGACGGTTCTTTCTTCTTATAAATTTGTTCAGGATGAACAAGACTAAAAAGAGTTTGAAATTCACCAAGGAATGTTGTGGCATAAAGCTCAAACCCATAGTGGCTCAGTCATATAAATGAATAAGTAAGCAAGTTATTTAAATCTTAAACAATAACTTAATATGAAAACCACCCACCAAACAAGTTTGGTACATCTTTCTCACAATAAAAACAATAAAAGGCCCTCAAAATCTGACAATTGCCTATTTTTCTCAATTGTAAGGCCAGTACTAAACATGGAACACTATGATAATTCAACATGGTTTTTTAAAAGATTATTATTTTCTTTAGACTAGTCTTTGTTTATTTAGAGAGGGACTAACCTCTGCCTATTCATCTTGAATTTATCCAGTTCTTGCATATATTACTTTTTGAAACCTCACAAATTCTAAAGTCTTTTAGCAAGGTATTTTTCTAAATGTTCACACAGACTGACATTTCTCCCTCTGTTTTGCAGACAAAAGTAAAATAATAATGGGGCTAAAGAGGTAGACATCCCCCTTACAGACAAAACTAATGGCTTTGAAGTGACATTTCTAGCATAGTCTGAATATAATTTTCTTCCCAGAAATTGAGAGGGAGGGAGGCTTGCTGAAGTAATCGGGTTGTTGCCCAGCTACCACTGTTTACTTGCCCATTTCCCAAGCAATAATAATTAATGTGTGCCGTCTGCTATGACATACGCTAGCTTGTAAAATTAATAGCAACTGACAGGCAAAAAGTAGTGGCCACAGCACAAACTGATCCCCAATTCATATAGAGTTAGGATTGGACAGGTCTAGAATTGACCTCGTAAGCATTTGAGCAGAAGGAAAGAGTTCCTGATTTCAATTTTTGAATTTAATTCCAAACCTAACATATCATTAACAATATTTATGCATTTATTCTTATGACTTCTGCAAAGCAATTTTCCTGTTAATCACCAATTATCTACTTACTAATTAATGCTGTTCAGTATTGGCTGAAATGTTAATTATTTGAAATTCAGATTGTGTTATTTATTTATTTATTTATTTATTTACTGTATCCTGCCTTTATTATTTCTACAAATAACTGAAGGCAGAAAACATATTCAATGCACCTTCCCCTTCCTATGTTCCCCACAACAATGACCCTATTGGGCTAAGAGAGAGTGACTGGCCCTGTGCCTTAACTACTGATTAGATATGACTTTTGTATGTATAGATAAATAGTTGGAGCTAACACTAACTCTCATATCACAATGAGAATCCATTTAAGTCACAAATTATGAGTTACTTACATTATATAACCTATCCTACTGCTTAAATAATTAGTCACTAGAATAACATTTTGGAATAATGCAGGTTGTTGCCATGTCACACAATGGATGCAATTTGAGGATTCTGATAAAATCCTGCCTCTCCATATGAAATTCCTATGTGGGATCTCTTGTCCTGTTGAATGTAGGCGTTAGAAATTGAATTTCCCTCCCATCTTTCTGTTTTGCTTTGTTTTGTCCAGACTAAATTGCTTTGGTGGAATTGTTCCTTGCTTCACTTCAAAAAATGATAAGCTGTGTTGTGGCCCTTGTAGTTGAACCTTTACTTTAATTTTTTTTAAATCACATAAACCGAAGAATAAGTTCAAATGTTGTATTATTATAGTTTTAATTGACAAAGCTATTTCTAATCCCATAAATTATCACAATAAACCCATGGGTTTATAGCAGTCCAGAAGAGTGTTCAAGGGGTTATTTTCGGTGTAAGTGTATCCTATAAGTGAATAGCAACTTTTTTTATAGAATGTCAGGGAAATAATAACTTTGTTCAGCAAAAATGTGAAAGTCTGACAAAGAGAGACATTTATCTGTTTCAAAGGTCCTGTGGTGATTAGTTTGCCCCTAATTAATGATGGCTTTTTAAAATAAGAGATAATTGCTGACACACGTAATGCAGACAGGTCAATAGCTAAAATGAGCAATAATGAATATGTACTTTGAAGCATGTCTGACAGAGTGCTTAGACTACAAAAAGTTAAAGAGGTACCTTGTGCACATTTGATAAATGACATTCTTCTACTATCCTCTTTTTCTCTCAGTGTTTAAGGATTATAGCTTTTAATGATTTGGGGTTGAAACCTTGACTCTTAAAATCTGAGATTTATGATAATTCAGAAATGCCCATATTAAGATGGGGAAAAAGAAGAGTTGGATTATTTCTGACCATGATAATTAATAGCAGAATCTTCCCTTGTAACAAATTCAATGGAGGTCAATGCGTTGCTATGGTAATGTCCTAGCCAAGCAATTTTGCCCATTTTCCAGTCTGCTGCTCCTTTGCATAACAGTGAGTGATAAAATGTTTTAATTGCAATATTTGCAAATGATGCAACATCTGGGCTCCAGATTTACATAGAAAGATACAAGATTAATGGAGTTATTAGCATATTGGTGTAAACCTTGATATAATAAATTTAATCACTGATCAGTTCTTGCAGGTAAGTAAGAAGAAGGAGAATCATATTAAAAGTGGTCTCCTTTATTACAAGATTTTTTTTAGATATGTTCTTTTCCCATTAATATTAGACATAAAAAATATGTGGCACATTAACTGGAGGAGCCAAAAGAAATTAGCTTGGTATTTTTTGGCTGTTTTATGTATTAAAAAGTTGAACATTACTACAGAATTAGTATTTCATGGCAAAAACAAACCTTTTACTAGTTTTGGCAGGGCTTTAGCCCTTGTAATGTTATATAAAAAAGACCTTGGGGTAATAAGAGGAAAAGCTGAAGACTACACAACCAGCATGTGTCTTCCTCCTGTCTCCCAAAGTCATTGCCACATAGCATTATAGCCCTTCAATAAACTTTTATTTTAGTGGTGGCAATTTGACAAGGCAACAGAAATGAATTGAAAGCCTTTTATAGATGTTCTGGGTTGTCAAGTAGCACTACAATGGAATAATGACATTTTGGAGAACCATAAATAATATGGAGTTTAGCATGAGCCAAACTGATACTTACCATGTTAATGAATTCATTGCTAAACTTGAGCTAACACTAAACCTTTAATCATACATGTTTATTGTTGACAGGGCAATATGATCCTTCTCCCTTCCCTAGCCCTTCTGTGTTGCCTAAACATGGAAATGGGGGAAATTGTTCCCAAGAAGGAAAAGGAAGAATGCTGAATACATCCTAGAGTATATATTCCTATCAGGGTCACCCAAATCATGAAAGTCATGCCAGCTGTCCAGCTAAAGCAAGCAAGCATTAATATTGGACAATACAAGATAGGAAAATGGATGATCAATTCATATTGCATAAGAGAAGTATAGTAAACCACTCCTGTAATTTTGCCAAGAAACGCACATAAAAATAGAAAACATAAAATGATTAACAATATAGTGTTATATAATGGCCCCTGGGTCAGATTGTACTCAACATGTTACTGAAGAAGAGATTAGGATCTTTTGGACTGCTTACAATGGGGTTTGATTAAAAATTTTGGACATTTAATTTTTGATGATACCATACACAAAAAGAGAAAATCTAAGGCTGCATTGGAGTAGAAACATGGAACTAAGAAGCAAGAATGAAGGAAAGATGAACACAGTGAAGGATAAAATAAAACAACTATAAATTGAGATCTTAAGCATCAGTGAATTGACAGGGATTGGACACTTTCATTAGGAATAACAGTGTATTACACAGGGCAAGTGTTGCTTTTCTAATTAAGAAGGGTAGAACAACAATAGAACTTGACTATTGTGAAATCAATGACCAAATATATCAATTAGACATTGTGGACAACACTTATAATATGGCACTCATCCAAGTCATGTTCCAACCACTGATGCAGAAGAAGAGGCTGATTAGCTTTTCTTCAAATTTAGTTTGAAATTGATAGAATATGCAACAAAGATGTGCTATTAATGACTGCATACTGAAATGCCAAAGTTGGAAATATTACTGAGAAATATAGGGTTGGATTGTATGTCTTAGGAGACTAAAATGTAGCAGGACAGCTATTTTTCTATTTCTGCCACTCTAGTTATTTCTTCATAGCTAATATTAGTTTTAAATAAGAAAAGTATGCTTTCTGACATAGACACTTCAGATAGAGAAACCAAAATTACTATATTATTGCTTCAAAAAAAGTGGAGGAATTAAGTGATAGCATTAAAGACATGACCAAATGCTAATTGTAGAACAGATGATGACCTCCTTATGAGAGGAGGAGACCACCCAACCAGTTTCCACTATATGACCTTGAACAAATGCCACCATTAAAAAAAAGAGAGGAATGTTCCAAAAATACCTCTGAGCTCATAAGGAGATTCCAACCACAAATTGGTATGCTAAATTAGTTGGATAATAGTATGGATAAATCAACAATAATGTCTTGATACTATTCAAAGAAGATGAAGAAAGGTTGAAGAAATGTACTGAAATACTGTACAGTAAAGATTCCAAATCCAAGATGCCTTAGAAAGTATTTTCTACTCGCAAGAACTTCTAGTACTAGAAAAAAATCAGCACTCTAGTCATTATAAGCTGGAAGGTTATAGGGAATGCTCATAGAAATATGGCAGCAAATAGAAAAATCAGTAAAGGTTAACTGTATCTAGTCTTTTTATGTACACTGAGAGCACATGCACCAAAGACAAATTCCTTGTGTGTCCAATCACACTTGGCCAATAAAGTACTCTAATAATTAGTTTTGCCTGCATTCTTGCAATTTTTCTCCAATAGCAAACATTTCAACATTTCTCTGAAAATGGGCAGAGTTTGATGTTTTGAGACTGTAGTTGTAAAGTGCATGTATCTGTACAGTGAAAAAAATAGAGCGAAACTCTTGCAACAGAAGCAGGAAGAAAAAGGAATTTGGCCATTTGCTTTGAATAAAAGGAATTTTAAAAGGAAATAGCCTTTCAAAAGGTTTAGGAGTGCTGATCAACTGTTTCAAGTAACAAATGAAGATGATTCAAATTCGAAGAACACTACCTTGAATGGAAGATCAAAATCACAATTTATTCCCTGCATACCATCATAGATAATAAGAATCTCTCAGGTGTGCCTGTTTTCACCTTAAAATCACTTTTGATTAAACAGTGTTACTATCTTCCTGCATCTTGTTTTGGTATCTAGCTACGCATTGTGTCAGTATAAAGCCTGGTTAAGCAATCTAATTATGTGAGCGTGTACAACCCTTGTCTTATGCAAGTGTCCCGGTGGTTAGGTTAACTTTCTGTGACTGTCTAAGGCATTGGACTCCAATTCTAGTGATTGAAGATGATGGGAACTTTAGTCCAACACATTTTGGGAAAGTCTTACCACCATGGAAGAAGTGGGCTATCGGGGATAGAGCAAGAGACTGATGAAGAGGGAAATTGTACATTTGTGAGGTTTAAAAAATTGGAAAGCACAAGCAAGAATTAATCAGGAGGATAATGAAGTTGGTTTGGGGCAGCTGGAGATTTTACACTGAATTACTCAGAATGACTCAGACTGAGTCAGACTAATGGATCCACAGTGCCATGTGGGTTGTGCCGTTTAAGAATAGTGAACTCAGCTTCCCACGAACGTTTCTTATTTATTTAATTTTCAAAATTTCCATTTTTAAAGAACATGACAATTTCCTGTCTTTACTGAATTACATATATAGCATATATATATATAGCACTTCTTCTTCTTGTGCCATATCCGTCATTGGACATTGACGATCATGTTGGTGATCCGATTTTTATTAAATTAGGTTTGGTTGCCATTATCATGATTTTCCTGGGAAATATATAGTGTAGTAGTCTTCCCTTTGCTTTCTACACCGCTATGCATGCGGTGTTCAAGTGGCTGCCACCACACTGTGTGCTGTTTTCCTGAAGCCGTTCCGTCCATCTTCAGTCGATATTGATGAGCCAGCTGCCACAGCAGTTATCAAGTCTGAAAAAGATGCCCTATTAAAACTTTGAAAATATACAATATTGAAAATTCTATATAAGCTATGCTACACTTTAAAAAAGGTTTTTGACTAGATTAAGGAAAGGACATTGCAACCAAGTGTTCTTTGTTTGTAGCCTTATAGAGGGTGAAGAGTTACTAAATGTATCTCTATTTGTAATGCAAGTTGGAAGTAATTTCTTTACGGATTTTTCTTTTTCTTCTTTTTTTCTCCTTTCCTGTACTTTTTATGGCTTTTTTCTATTCCTTTTCTCAAAGTTTAGTTTGTATTTGTTTTTACTAATGTAATCAACATTCTTAATAAATTGATATTAAAAAGTTTTTGACAATCTTACGTTTTCACATAAAATCTCCAAAATCTAGTGAGATGCTTTCCAATGTCCAGCAAGGTTACTTGGGAAAACAGTGGATAATGTAACATTCAGTTCAGTGAAATAATGTAAGATTTTGAAATTCTTGGGCAAATTCTCAGACAATTGCCAAATGTCATGAGATTATTTTTACAAACTCATGAAGTAACCTTTGAATTTGAAGTGTCATCCCTTTATTTATTGATATGCAGCATTTGATGTCATGTTGTTCCCTAATAAGATATGTCACTTTCTTTCTATGGGTATAGTTAGAGCCTTTGTTAACATGGTGCCTTCTAGTTTTCAAATCGGCATAAATTGTATTGTGCCACATGCTGAATCCTTTCTACTTTGTGAACTAAGACAGTGATGGGGGTTGTCCTTAAAGTTTTAATGTAGTGTAAGTTGCACAGTGGGTGGATTCTTCTGGCATTGTTTCCCCTCTCAAAGACACTGGCTGATCTCTTTACCATATTTTTGGCAAGTGAAGGTTGCTGCCTATGTTTAGTTGCCTGTAATGCAGGGGTGGGTTGTAAATTGTTTTGCTGCCGGTTTGCTCAGGGTCGCGCCTCACGCCTCATGCACGTGTGCAAAGCGTGCACATGAGCGCTTGCACAGCAGTAAAAAAATAGCTTCTGTGCATGCACAAAAGCAAAAATTAGCTTCTGCACATGTGCAGCAGCAAAATTCAAAATGGCGGCGCCCACGGAGACACCAAAGGAACTGGCTCTGTGATGTCATCGCCAAGTTACTAACGGTTCTATAAAACCAGATAGAACCCGTAGGAACCCACCTCTGCTGTAATGGTTCATACTTGGACAGATAAAGATTCAGACTGATTGGTAAACCACCAGCTGGAACCCCCTTTTTATTAGCAAAAAACATGCCAGTTTTCTAATTCAATGGAAGGCAGTTAAAAACAAAATAAAGAAATTTCTATTTTGATGTTGTTTCAAGATACTTAGTTTTGTGTGTGTGTGGAATTCTTGCAATCCCATGCTCATTTTCCCCCCAGTAAGCTAATGGGAAATACATGCTAAATACATGCTAAAAAGACTCCATGAAAATTGTGCTTGGGAAAAAAAAAATCACATTTGGAGTTTGACAAATACCAAACAACTTGACACTACTTTTCAAGCTGCCTGAGTGACAAGTCAGACATGCAGAAGGACTCTACATCTGTGACCTGCTCCTTGGGTTATTCTAGAAATAAGTCTGGCAGTGTTTTGAAAGAGCATTAAATCTTCATCCCATAATTGCTTCACCAAGAAATCATAGAGGCAAAGGAAGGATGTAGGGGGAAATTGGAGAAAGGCCAGTTCTGTATTTCACAAGAGTGTTAAAACTTATCCTAAAGGAAGCAGGAATATTGCTTTTTTTAAAATAGCATTACACCTGTAGGTATACTGTACATATAGGTGTAGATGTAGATTTATGAAACCTGCATAAAATATGAGAAGTGGTTTGGAGGCTACCCATCCGCCATTACTTTGGCAAATGTTTCTGGGGCAGCCAGGAATTTGGTCTCTCTCGCAGCCCAAGCTAAAATGCCAATGAAAGGAAGTGCCTATTGACAGAAGAGCAAAGTGTGTGCCATCAGGTGTTAATAAATTATCCTAGATTGTCAAAAACTGTGTCAGGAAAAGGAAAAACCATTTATTTATTTACTTTATTGTTTCTGTAAATAACGCAAAGCGGCTAACGTATCCAACACGCCTTCTTCCTCCTCTTCCCCCCAACAAACAACAACCTTGTGGGTTTGTGCTGAGAGAGCAACTAGCCAAAAGTCACCCAGCTGGCTTTCATGACTAAGGTGGGACTTGAACTCACGGTCTCTGGCTTTCTAGCCTGGGGCCTTAACTACTAGACCTAATTGGTTTTTAAAACAATAAACAGCCAAACAGTTTTCTCTTTGCTGTATGGATGAGACAAAGATGACGTAAAAATGGTTAGCAAGGCTTGTTCAGTTCGAGGGACACGAGAATAGCCTGTATGTGTTCTGACAATTGAAAACCTTCCTTTGTAAATAAATCTTTCATTTTGTTGGCACCTTATCCATGTTTATTGCTTCTTTCCTGCTCCTCGCCTTTTTAGTAATGTTATGAGAGAGTATTAATTTTTTCATCTGTTTATTTTAATTTTTTCTTCTGTTTATTTTAAGTATTTTAGCTACTATATTTTAAGAGCAGAAACTCCGAGGTGCATTTTGTATATATTAATAAAATCTTTCAAGGTTTTACTGAACTGTATTTATTTATTAAAATTCTACATTGCCCAGCTCACTTAAATTGGAAAGTTTACAACATCATAATAAAACCATATAAACACAGAAATAAAAACATAGATTACAAACAGATTTACGAATAAGTTAGCTACAACTTACAAGTAAAAATAAAAAGTCAAAGTTAAAAATTCAGAAGGTTAAAAGCTCTCGTCTCTCCTAAGAGGTGTGCAGTGCTGATTGCAAAAAGCATATTTCAACAGTTCTTATAGGTAACAGAATCTAACTATCTTGAAATCAGTTCCTGGGGTTTCTTCACACTTTTCTGTGATCTAGTACTAAAACTGGAGGGTGGTGATACAAAAAGATATGCTAAGATGTGATTCTCAGTAATTATGAGAAGAAGAAAAAAGAATTATTCCCCACAGGATTATTTCCATGGTGAAGATGGGTGCTCACTTCTCCGTGGATCTTTTTATATATAGATAAAAATATGGCAAAAATGCACAGGGTGTCTTTGTGAATCCTGTGCCACAAGTAGAATGTCAACTCTGCTGGGATTGAACCATAAAGGTCTAGGTGCAGTTCTTCACTTGACTTGACACAAACCTACCAGGCTAGTAGAGTGGAGAACAGTAGGTCCTTTGAAGAATGAATCAGCCTTAGATGCCCACAGGGAGCCACCTGACTCCTGAGAGCCAATAAAGGAAAAGAAGGGTGGGCTAGTTGTGTGGGAAGAGATTTGGGTTGGGGGAGTTAGCTGGAGTCCTGGATGAGCAAAGTTGGAAGTTGAGTTGTTTAGTTACAGTTTCATATAGGTTATATACATTTGAATTACCGTATTTTTCTGAGTATAAGGCGCACCTTTTCTCCCCCTAATTGGGGCTGATAATTTGGGTGCGTCTTATA
>JANHFT010007745.1:30128-41361 GCA_032467955.1 Pseudoxenodon macrops | reverse complement strand
AGGCCGCCTTTCCAAAAGGAAGAGAGAGAAAAACCAACTTGTGACAAACCCCAAAAAGAGCATGCAGGGCTGCAAGGACTTTCTGACAGTAAGAATAAGCACAGGGGCAGGGAGAGTGACACACACACACACACACACACAGAGAGAGTGTCTTTCTTTCCATCTGTATCTCTCTCTCTCCCCATCTCCCTATCTTCCCCTCTCTCTGGGTATCACCGTGTGTGTCGCTTCTCTCTCTCTCGCCCCTCTGTGTTTCACTCTGTATGTGTCTCTCTATGTCTTTCTCTCCCCCCCTTCTCTCTCTGCTGCGGCTAGGCCAAGCCAGCAAGCTCTTCTTGGGCGCTTCGCTACATCTTATATTTATTATTTTTGGAAATCTGGGCTGACTCGCTGTGGCTGAGCCAGGAGCCTGGGCACATTTGGGGAGACCCTCCCTAAGCGAGCAGCCGCCTTCCCTGCATGCACATTTCCTGTGCTTTGGAGCTCGCTTGAGGAGGGTCTCCCCATGCGTGGACACACGTCTGGCTCAGCCACAGCCAGCCAGGTGATTGCGAGGGGAGGAGGACAGTCCCCTGAAGGAAAACCTCTGCCACCGCTGGCGATTGTTCCTTAGCCCGGATTTCAAAAAAAAAATCCAAAAAAGAAATAAAAGAGTGAGGGGTGAGGCCAACCAGTGATGGGACAGGGAGCCACAGCAGAGGGCCCAAAGAGCCCCATGTAACTCCAGAGCCGCAGGTTGCCGACCTTCGTCCTAGAGCATCAGGGAACTACCAGAGGGCTGGAAAAGAGCTGATGTAGTTCCTATCTTCAAAAAAAAAAAAGGGGGGGAAGTGGATCCCAGAAAATTACAGACCTATCAGCCAGACATCAATACCTGGGAATATTCTGGAAAATATAATCAAGCAACGAACCTGTGAACACCTAGAAGCAAACAAAGTCATAACCAAAAGCCAACATGGATTTCTTAAAAACAGATCAATCATGCCGGACAAATCTTATTGCATTCTTTGACAAAGTGACAAAATTAGTGAAGCAGAGAAATGCTGTGGATATAATTTACTGGGACTTCAGTAAGGCATTTGATAAAGTAGACCACAACCTACTACTTTCTAAAATAGAAAAATGGGTTAGACAGCATCAGACAGAGTTGTAACTGGCTGCTGGCTAATCGCACTCAACATGTAGTCCTCTAAGGAACTGCATCTAATGTACGTGGAAGGAAGTATGCAATGGGATGCCCCAAGGCTCTGTCTTAAGCCCAGTTTAATACCTTCATCAATGATTTAGATGAGGAGATAGATGGGGAACAGGGTAGGTGAGGATTTCAGTCTTCTGGTTCCCTTGTGGGCTGGAGAAGAAGGAAGAAAATGGCTTATAACAAAGGAAGTGAATGTGGCATCAAGGGGACTTTGCTAATCACTGTTCCTCTCCTGGTGTGGGTCACCTCGGAGTTGAAGGGCCTTTCCCCTCATTATAGATAATTTCCTTCTTTCTCACACATAAAGTTCTTCACACAAAGCCTTTGCATTATTTTTCAATAGTTGTTACATCCCATGATTTCTTATTTGTTTTTCATAAAACTCAAACTGTGCATTAAATTTGGGATTGTAACCAATTTGGGATAAGGACATGACTTATGCAAAATGCCATGCATTTTGGTATTAAAGAAATAACAGTATCAATAATGTCTATGTGTTCATTTTTATATATTTTTACTTTGTATAATTTATACTAAAAAAGTAATAATGGAAAGACAGAATTCTTTTTCTCAGAGATTTTCAAGTGACGGCAGTAGCACTTAGCAGAGATGCTGACAGAACAAAGCTTCCATTTTGGTAAGGAGTTGAAATAGATGCTGCCTGATATTATGCTTCTGTAATTGATAAAGTGCATTATGATGAATTTGGGATAATCAGGAATCAGGTATGCTACCTGGACAGCAGATATACAGGCTATCTTTGACTACATCCTTTTTTTTTTTTAAAGAAAAATGGTGCTGAGAAATTGTTTTTTTTTCTCCTACTGAGAAATCAGACATATTCTTGCAGGATTTCTTTCTTTTATTTCAAGGTAAAAATAAAATAAAAATCCAGGGATGGGTGGTACAATCATTGGGCGTGGATTTTTTTTAAAAAAAAATTGTTTCTGGAACTTGCTGAAAAGAATAATCTGCCATCAGGTTTAAGAAAAAGAGAGGGATTAGAATGTGTCTTAAGGCATTATTTTTTCTGCAGGGCTAAAGAATGTCAAAGAAACTTGCCAAGCCCTACCATACAGACAGTAGTCATAGCAGCATCTAACCTCCATTGACAGAAGGATGATGCAGATAATCTGGGGTTGTCTAGAGTTCACAGTCAGGCTCTTTAGCTCCTTTGGGGTGTGTTTCGGGGAAGGTCAGTTTCTGGCACCATGCAAGAGGGAGGGTTCGAAGCACACCTAAGCCCAGGAATACAATAAAAAAAAAAGATTTTCCACTCCCCTCTCACCCGAGCCAATTCTCTGAACAGATAAAAAGGAAGATTCTCGCCTTGCTGGGATAGGGGCTCAGTTGTATTCTGAACGGGGAACACCTTTCTTGAAAAAAGTCACTGCCACCAGCCAACTAATCATCATGTCTCGTCAGTCTTTAGGGACAAGTATGTCAGGAGGGAACAAGGGATTCAGCTCCAGCTCAGCTTGCTTCTCAGGTGGACAAAGAATGAGCTTCAACAGCGTTTCCACAAACCGTGGATGTTCTGTCCGTAGTGGAGGTGGAGGTGCTGCTTTTGGCAGCAGAAGCCTATATAATCTTAATCAAGGGGGCAACAAGAGAATCTCCTATGGCGGAGTTGGCAGTGGCTTCGGTGGAGGTTTTGGTGGGGGCTGTGGCCAAGGGGGTGGAAGCTTTGGAGGTGGTGCTGGCTATGGTGCCGGTTTTGGAGGTGGTGCTGGCTATGGTGCCGGTTTTGGAGGTGGTGCTGGCTATGGTGGTGCCTTTTCAGCTTGCCCTCCGGGAGGCATCAAGGAAGTGACTATCAACCAGCATCTCCTGCAGCCCCTCAATTTGGAGATAGATCCAGAGATCCAGAAAGTGAGGGTAGAAGAGAGAGAGCAGATCAAGACCCTGAACAACAAGTTTGCCTCCTTCATTGACAAGGTGAGACAGTTGCAAAAAATAATAATATTTTTCTTATTTTTCTAAACCTTTCCTTACTTTCTTTAGCATAGCTTAACTTTATAGTACGTGGAATTTATGAATTGCTTTAAAAAACAGCAAGCCTCAAGATATACGGAGTGATTTTAAAAGCATTACAGTTAATTATGTTGTCACTAAATCTCGACTCCTTGTTTTATATGGTATGTATACTTTGGGGAGAAATGTTAACATGTGGTTCTTGAGGGGATAATAGATAGATTTTTAGAAATGTTAGAGAATAAGAACAGAAATGAAGGAGAAAATAAACATCTTTGCTGGGCACAGCTACTGTGATTAAATCTGTAACTGTCATGGTTCGTTCCCTCAAAGAATTCTGGGAACTGTAGTTTGATGAAGTGCTAGAAATTCCCAAACGATTGCTCTAAGCCTAAAGGCAAAATAATATTACTACATACCAGGATGCTGGGGAGAAATGTGATTTTCAGTCTAGTTGAAATGTATGCTATTGATATGCTATTCCTTTGCATCTCATGCTATTTTCTTATGCTATCAGAATTAACATACAGCCAATAAGACATCAGTAGAGAAAAGACAGGCCAATAAGAATCAGGAATTTTAGTTGTCCAGTAATCATTATGTCAAAAGGGCAGAAAAGTAGATAATAGATCTATTGGACTTCAATTACAGTATGTGACTCTTAGCTAGGCTGCAAATCCTTAACCATGTTCATTAACTGTTCATGCACAGTAGTGATAGCACACATGGTTGTTATTTCCAATGACTTTTATTTGCAATTTTAGTACTCTTATCTCTCAGCCAACTGCAAGGATCCTATGGAAGAATAGGATGTCAGACCTGTGATTCTAAATATGAGGGGTGACCCTGATAGTGAGCCATGTAGGGGAAAATACAGGAAAAAAAACCCTTATCCAAAATGGTTTGGCGAGAGAACTGAGGTTAGTGCTAGTAGATGCAATGATTGTGTCGTTGTGGTAGATCTGGATTAGCAATCATTGTGAGTGTTCCATGGAAGATGTAGTGCTCCTGGTTCCTGTGGTTTGATTATTTGGAGGCTTAGTGGTATGAAAACTTATTTTAGAGATGTGGTTGTTATCATCAGACAGGCAATTTCAGGAAAAGGGAATAACCTCACTAGTATAAAAAAAAGAAAAACACATTTTTCCTGTTGCAGAAAGTATTTTAAGGCCATGGTTGCTGACAACATGTGGCATGATTTCAAATTACCTTTTGTGTGGTAATTGCTCTCTTGTGCCCAATGCTTTAGCTACTTTGTCCATAAGTCTTGATATTACTTTTTATCATTAAAAGAAAGGTTATGAGAACTTGCTGAGGTGATTTCCAGGCTAGATAGTACAATCCTCCAGACCATTAGTTAATTTACCACATGCTCTTTAATTCAAAAGGCAAGAAGAAAAAAAAAACTTAGATTATAAACTCTAAGTATGCAAAGGACTTTTGCATTAGTTACTGCATTGCTTATCTGCAATAAAATGTTTAATCTTACCAAGTTGGTAAGGAATTTTCTTCATGTGGGAATCTTCTGTAGATTCTAGACAAAAAGACTGCCCCAAGGATTGCATTGAGGTGAATGAGTCTCAGTTGTGAAGATGTACAGTATGCAAATTTTGTAGCTGAGAATTTGCTGGTATTAGAGGCAGATATTGGTAGACTTCTTGTAGTGGAGTTCAGTAAGTTAGTATATTTCTTCAAAGGTTTCATTGATGTAAAATGAGGCAAGTCTATCACATTTCATACTTAAGAACTGTCACTGATGTAGTCTCCTCAATATTCTTTGTTTTAATCTAGCTAATAGCTCAAAATACACATTTGCAGTGGCAGTGAATAAAACAGCACATTGTTCTGTACGGAGTCCTCTTCACTATAATAAGAAATCCATTCAGAATTCTAACATTTTACATTGGGTTGAGGAATATTTATCCATCTGGTTTAAAATTCTGCTCACTGCTGCCTGGATGCCAATCACTGACTGATGAGACTTGGAGTCTATCAGTAAATAAAGGTCCATGTTCTAGAGAGGCAGTGAACAGGACTGAATTCTGACACTCAGTAATACTAAGGATTTATAAACAATCCACTCTGAATCATTCTAGAAGGCAAAGAAATAAAACAATATCTTAGAATCAAATGCTTAAAAATACAGAGATATCCCTGTTGCATACAACCTATTAGAATATGACCATATAAACCTTTTGCTCTGCTTTTTTGCTCTCTGCTCCATTCTCTTTTTAGGTTCGTTTTCTAGAGCAACAAAATAAAGTATTGGAGACCAAGTGGAAACTCTTGCAAGAACAGGGCCAGGGCACTGGTGGTCAAAAAAATCTGGATCACTTCTTTGAAGCTTATATCAACAATCTAAGGAGGCAGCTGGATGGTCTACTGAACGAGAGGCGAGGACTTGACTCAGAACTGAAAAACTTCCAAGATCTTGTGGAGGATTTCAAAAACAAGTAAGGGAAGAATTAATCCAAAGTTCTTTCATACAAATTTATGAAAATTGGGTTTCATTAGATAAATGCCCAGTACTTCTTCTTCTGTCTGATGAAGAATCTGGAACAATCTACTCATGACATTTCAAGGGGGTGTTTTTTGTTTACAAGAGGATCCATTTCCCTAAAATTGAGAATAATTTTTCTCCTTCTTTTCAATGCATGTGCTTCATTATCTACCACATGTATTGGAAATACATGCCTGTGAATAGAAAGACATATCTTAGCTCATCTCTCTCCATCCTTTCTTCCCTCCCTCCCTGTATATATCAGTGTGGGCTACATTCACCAAATCTTACCAATAATCTGTTTCATGAGACATTTTTCATCTTGACTGCTATGCACTGTCCAGTTTTTAGGGAATGTATATGGGACTGGGGAAGGCTTGCTCCTTTAAAACGCTTACAAGTTAGAACAATATAATATGGTTGAATTCCAGAATTTTTTTTAGTACAGTATCTTTTGCTTCATATTGGTCAAAGCATAGATGTTATCTTCAGTTATAAAGTAATGCTGTACAATAGCCCAAGAACAGTGTTTCTCAATCTTGGCAACTTTGAAATGTGTAGACTTCAGATTTCTGAATTCTTCAGGCAGCATAAGCTGGAGAAACACTAATCTAGATGAAAAGATTTTAAAGCATTTTGATTGTTAGGACATTTCCACTTTACATATCTAAAAAAGAAAGAAAAGTAAAACAGGGGATCACAAATATGGAAAAATAAATGTTTTTGATTTCTTGGTTAAATATTACATTATTATGGTTGGTCAATCAGTTTATTATTATGGTTCATTGCACAGTCTGCTAATGTTTACCCTGGATTTGGAATTTTTATCCACCTATTGAGTCCTTATTATTATTAACTCCAAAGTAAAGATTATTGCAAGGGGGTGCAATGGCTCAGTGGTTAAAGATACTGAGTTTGTCAACTGGAAAGCTGACAGCCCAGGTTCAAGACTTGAGCTCTGCGCAATGGGATGAGCTCCTGTTCTTAACTCAATTCCTATCTACTTAGCAGTTCGAAAAACATGCAAGTGAGAGATTAATAGATATCATTTTAATGGGAAGGTAACAATGTTCATGTACCTTTGGCATATAGCTGTGCTGACCACATGACTATGGAAAATGTCTTCGGATAACACTGTCTCCTTTGGCTAAGAAATGGAGATAGCAATGTGCCCTAGAGTTGAACATGGCCGGACAGGGAAACCTTTACCTTTTAAAGATTCTTAAAGAATTTGGAATAGTTTGGAAAGTATGGATGAATGGAAGATTCATTGGAGTATCAGACACCCAAAAGGACAAATGTAACCTTTCTTTCTCTTTGTCAGATATGAAGAAGAGATTAACAAGCGAACTGGAGCAGAGAACGATTTTGTGCTCTTGAAAAAGGTAAGTGCTTCAACTGTAATGGTGAAGGGATGAAAAGGAAAATTGTTTTGAGTTAAGGAGCCGCAGATTGCAGCCATAGGTTCAGTTTGTTGAAAGGTTTAGGATATTCCCTCAGTGCCCTTCCCATTAAATTATGCTTGCCTTCAACACTGTTTGCAGTAAATCCTACTCCTTCTTTATGAGTTGAGGGGGAAAAGTTCTAAAATGGTACCTGTAGGAGATGACCAGGCTGAGCTCAAGGGAGTGGAGCAAGCTTGCCATCAGTTTGGAATCCCTTCACACCCACAAGAGACCTAAGTCCAGCCTTCCTTGAATTCCATTGACTCTTATCTGCCGCCAATTTGCCTTGACCATTAGTAGTTCAGATTTTTGTTTAGAGATAGCGTGGAATAAACTTGTACTGATCTGAACAACCCTGGTTCCTGATTTCTTGTGCCTGATGATATCAGTTTCCAGGCTGCTGCTTGTAAAAGAATTGGATTTGCTTGAGTACCAGGTTTACTATTTTAGTGATTAATATAAAATAGCACTGACCAAGAGTAGCTATACTGTCTAAGAAATTGAAAATGTCCACAGCAGGTAATAAGTAGGGAAGAGAAGTAAGATGCTATTAGCTGATAGTGATAAGACGTATAACAGCTTTTGATGTTTGGTTAAAAGACTTGGATGCTTTCATACCAGATGGAAAATTGCACCTTGAAGGAAGACATGAAAATAAAAAAACAGAGAACGGGAGTCTTTTGCTACCATTCTCATGTATCCATGAGCTCGTACCAATTTAATTTCTATGTAATAGAACAACATTCCCGGCTCCTTGTGTCGTGGGTGTAATTCTGAAACTGCCATTTTTAGAAGAAATAACATCCTTCTTTAAATCCAAAGTGATTTTCATCCTCTTCAATATCAGATGTGCAGAAGACTGAATCATCTTTTGTTTCCCCCCCCTCTCCCCTAGGATGTAGATGCTGCTTACATGAACAAAGTGGAACTCCAGGCAAAACTGGATGCCATTACAGATGAAATCAATTTCCTGAGGTGTCTGCATGAAGCTGTAAGTAAATACAAGTAACATGGCGCGTGATAGGTCCTTGTTTTGAGACACACACACACACATACACTTTCCAGAGTTCAAATATGAATGTGGGTTTGATATAGTGGTTAAGATGCTGGAATAGAATGTGGGAGGAGTTGAACTCTGCCTTGACCTTACGCATGGCCGCCAGATAGTTGACATTTGACACACATGACATAATTGTTATTGTGGGGAAAAGAAAGCATTATGTATACCATCTTGAAATGACACAACAAAAGCAAGATATAACACACACACACACACAAAACCTACAACCCAAATACATTGGAGAAAATGAATACGTTCAGGTTGGATGAATTAAACTGACTGGATTCCCTTTGCAGGAACTGAACCAGATGCAGCAAACTGTTTCTGATACCTCTGTTGTCCTTCAAATGGACAACAACCGGAACTTGGACTTGAATAGCATCATTGCTGAGGTTAAAGCTCAATATGAGGATATTGCCCAGAAGAGCCGGGCAGAAGCAGAATCTTGGTATCAGGGCAAGGTGAGCTTTTCAAGTGTTTGTTCTTTTCAGTCTTTTCCAATATAGAATAATCCTCAGCTGAGACACAGATATGTGATGTGCAATAACTCTGAATAAGCTCTCTTGGAGTGCTTTGACCACTGAATTGTGCACTCTTAGGAAACCACAATCAGCAGTGGGTGGACATTAAAAGCGGCCTTATACTGAATTAGCCCATGGGTTTATCAAAGACCTGACACATCCTCCTGGGGAAAGTCTAAGTGGTTGCTAAGAGCTGACACCAACTTGATGACCTATAATTACTCAATCAGTCAATGGGTTTATTTGGCTGAAGGCATCTTCCAGAGCTCCTACTTGTAGAAGGTCTGCATTGAACCTATGCCCCTCTGCTGCCAAGTACTAAAATGTCAAAAGGTCTTTTGGTCAAATTGGCCAATGATCCATCTGCAGTACTTCAGAAAGTTGTATTGTAGACAAGCCTTGTTTGAAAAAGTGTGTTTGCTATAAACGCATCTGTTCTGGAGACAGCTTTGTAAAGATATCACAGCAATTGGGGAAATCTTAATTAGTTGGGCCTTGCTACCAAAGAGTTTCAGATGTAATCGTTGACTTTCTTCCCTTTTGTGTGTGTGTAATGCTAGTATGAAGAACTGCAGGTGTCAGCTGGGAGACATGGTGACAGTCTACGTGATACCAAGACTGAGATTTCTGAGCTGAGCCGGACAATTCAGAGGATGCGGGCTGAAATTGAAAATGTGAAGAGACAGGTAAGGCCAGAATATGTTTTTTAGGACTAACTTGAAGAAGGGGAAGTTTCTTTAGAATTTCCTAATGTGTAAAACATCATTTGGTTAGCCTGAGCTGGCGTTGATGATGCTTTAATTGCAACAGTGTGAGCAGAATATAAAATTAAAAAACGTGCCAAGCAAGAAGATACAACCTCAATGTTCTTGTCTTCCATTAACTACAGTATACGTTTCTTAGCCCATGATAACTTTGATAATTGAGTTATCAGTGGGAGGCACTGATGTCCTTTGGGTAATAGTAAAAGAAACCCTTAGAAGCATCATCTTCTATTTTAGCATTTGTTTTCTCCTATAAGCCTCTTGGACTAGGCAGTACCACTATGGTATATTTTCTGATGGTGCCAGTGTCCTGCAGGTAAGAAAATGGCAGAGAGGAGTAGGGACACAGTTATAATTGTAGTTGTATTTATGTTGGTAGTTGATGGACAACCAAGGCACCAGGCTGGAAAGTTGGGGACCATAACTTCAAGTCCCACCTTAACCATGAAAGCCAGCTGGGTGACCTTGGGCCAGTCATTCTTTCTCAGCCCAACTCACTTCACAGGACTGCTGTTATGGTGAAAACAGGAGGAGGAAGGAGTATTATATGTGTTCACCACCTTGAGTTATTTGTACAAATAATAAAGGCAGGGTACAAATAAATAAATGGACCCAGATAAATGCTATCTTCACTATTCTACAGAAGTTTCCTTTATCTTTCAGTGTGAGAAGCTGCAGGCTTCTATTGCAGAAGCTGAGGAGCGTGGTGAACTGGCACTCAAGGATGCCAGAGGAAAGCTCTCTGAACTAGAGGAAGCTTTGCAGAAGTCTAAGGAAGAGATGGCCCGTCTCTTGAAGGAGTACCAGGAACTGATGAATGTTAAGTTGGCACTTGATATTGAAATTGCTACCTACAGGAAATTGCTGGAAGGAGAGGAAAGCAGGTGAGTGACATGTAATAGATGGACAAGTATCCCAAATCTCCATGAAGAGTTAATATAGGAGTAGTGGTGGCACAGTATAGGAGACAATATAGGAATAGTGGTTAGAATGCACTATTGCAGGCTAACCCTGCCCATAGTCAGGAGTTCGATCCTGACTGGCTCAAGGTTGTTTCAGCCTTCCATCCTTCCGAGATTGGTACAATGAGGACCCAGATTGTTGGAGGCAATATGTTGACATTTGTAAACTACTCAGAGAGTGCTGTAAAGCACCATGGAGCGGTATATAAGTCTAAGTGCTATTGCTATCGCTAATGACAAAAAATCATGACAAAATCTAGCACATGTTCCTTTTTATCCTGGCCCCATTTGTTAACTTCTGGACTGTGGATCCAGTATGCCACTCAGAAATCAATGCACCTTTAGACCCAGAGAAAGATTTATTGAGTCCTCTTCTTGTGAAAAGTCTGGCTGAGTACAGCCCTTTGAATGCTTCAAGATGGTTGTGTTGAAAAAATAGACTAAATCTAAAGCTATGTTTTTCAACCTCAGCAACTTTAAGATATCTGGATTCCAACTCCCAGAATTCTGGGAATCAAAGTCCACATATCTGAAAGCTTCTGAGGTTGAGAAACATAGACCTACAGGGAATACATACTACAAATGTAGATGTCCCAACTCAGATAAGGATTTATTTAAGCATAGTGGCATGGAGAGATGATCCACACGACTTAGATGTTTTTATCAAATCAATCAGAACCATGGCAGAGTGATATGAGATAAATATCATGCTTCTCTGAACTGGAAGGACTGAAATAATAGAATAGAATAGAATTCTTTATTGGCCAAGTGTGATTGGACACACAAGGAATTTGTCTTTGGTGCATGTG
>JANHFT010007745.1:0-11356 GCA_032467955.1 Pseudoxenodon macrops | reverse complement strand
GTAAGGGCATTCCTATGTACTTGCAACCACCTCCTGTTTGTTTTCCCCCTTGGTATAGCAGAATAGGCCAGAGGTGGGTTCCTACCGGTTCTATCCGGTTCTATAGAACAGGTAGTAACTTGGCGATGATGTCACAGAGCCGGTCCTGTCGGTGGCTCCGTGGGCGCCACCATCTTGGATTTTGCTTCTGCTCATGCACAGAAGTTAATTTTTGCTTCTGCGCATGTGCAGAAGCTAGTTTTTGACTGCTGCGTGCGTGCGTACACACACTCTTCACACACGCACGCGCAGAGCAAACCGGCAGTAAAAATATCCAGAACCCACCCCTGGAATAGGCCCTTTTCTGCAGCATGTAAACATTTCATATCTGTTTGCCTCTTTTAAATACCTCAAGCAGTTTGCTTAAGTCCGATCGGTGACTGCCAAATTCAGGGCTGGTTTTTATAGTCCATCTTATGCACGAACAAAAAGTGCCCCCATTTCCCAAGCTTTTCCTAGACTCTGTGACTGCCTTCCATTTTTTAAAATTGGGTTCTGTTGATGGCATGTAGCAGCTCTATGCAATAAAATTATGTTTTGATTATGCCAAGCGCTTATATAATTTTCTGGGTGGTGAGGGGAGATACCTAGGGAAGCATCTGACAAGAGACAGCAAAGCCCACATGAGGTAAGAGGCTCAGAAGAGACCCTCCCTAGTTTTTTGGGCTATAAAGGAGATGGCAGGACAATTGTATTGTCAGACTTGCAAGATTATGTTAATATAGTTTTACAATTCAGTAGAATTAGCTTATCTCGTCATGTAAGGCTGACATAGTGAACTGGCTCATTTTACTGCTTCACATATTACTACCGTAATTATTGTTTATTTACTTATTTTTAAATTTTAACTCTTACCTTATTTTGTTTGCAAATAACTCAAATTACTAACATTTTACAATATTTAAAACTTTTCAGTAAGCTTAGCCGCTAAAAAACCACTGGGTCAAACCCATGAAATTTATGTGAAAATTAAACTTTGAATTCAATGGTGCACCGTTTTCGATTCAAAGATTCTTTGGTGAGTGTGCAGACCCTGGGGAAAAATAATAGCTGCTTTTAGGAATTCTGGGCAGATGCTACATTTGTACCCCCATGAGCTCTAAAGCATCTTTTTCTTGAAACCTGAAGTTCTGCACAGCCTTAGTACTTACTCCTTTAAGTTCTTCTTTGCTTTATGTTATTTATTTAAATAAACGGTAGAAATATCATAATTTCTAAGGTGTGAATAAATCCATCACTGGCTAATTAGCCTGGGCATCATTCAGAAAGTAAATTGTAGGTGATTTCAAGATTATCCAGAACTGGGATTGCCCCCACCGTACACTAACCAATAAGGCACTCCCAGCTGACAGTGAGTGAGTAGTCTAGAGAAGGAGATCAAATCTATAGTAGCTGTCCACAGACTGCTTTTATACTGGCTTGACGGTTCTTGAAATCTCTCAAGACATGACTTGGAGAAGTCTCTTTCGGTATCTTTTGTGGTGTAATGCTTGACTGGGCAGTGGGCACACAGCTAGTTTTCTCTTTCTGTTGAAGAATGACAGTTGCTATCACACTTTGTCAAGAGAGAGAATTGCTAAAGGCTAGAATGGCAGGGCTGGGGAAAGTATCTGTCCTACCAAATCACTGCCTGACTGAGCAGGAAGAGACAGTATTGCTTTGGCCCCAGCACAGCAGACCTAACCAGGCCCATTGCCTTCCTCCCAACCGCTATGGCCCCAGATCATAAGAAAAAGAGTCTGGCACTTTGCACAGGAGAAAGCATGAGAAAGTGAGATGCCCAGTAAGATCAAAACAAAGAACAAAGAATGACAAGATCTTATCTGAGCTTTCCTGGGACATACTAGTTTCAGCACTCTCTATTAAATCTCTCACACATAATTAAAAAAAACACACACCACAGTCATTGAAACATGTAGGATTCTCCCTGTTGCTCCAGCACAAACTATCAAAAGGGCTCTTTTACTTTTGTAGCTGGAAAGATTTTCATCATTTTTCAACTCAGTTCACCTTCCAACAATCTCTACTCTTTAAATCTGGGGCAATAAGAAGCTGCACAGTTGGATTCAGTTCTCTATAATGTGATGTTAGCCTTCCCTACAGCTAAGATCTCCTACATAGGTAATCCTTGACGTACAACCACAATTGAGCCTAAAATTGATGTTGCTAAGTGAGACAGTTGTTAAGTGAATTTTGACCTATTTAACTACCTTCCTTGCCACAGTTCTTAAGTGAATCATTGCAGTTGTTAAATTAGCAAAACAGTTGTTAAGTGAATCTGGCTTCCTCAATGGCTTTGCTTGTCAGAAGTTCAGAAAAGGTCATCACATGATCCCGGGACAACTGCAACCGTCATAAATATGAGCCAGTTGCCAAGAGTCTGATTTTTGATCACATGACTATGGGCATACTGCAATGGTCATTTATGCCACTTTTTTCAGTGCTGTTGTAACTTTGAATGGTCACTAAATGAACTATTATAAATCAAGGACCACCAGTATAAGAAAATAATCAAATTAATTAAATCCCTTTAATTTCTCTTATCTCTGGAAGCCTTCCATTTTTATAATTCCCCCTCTCTGATAATACCTTCACATTCCTCAAAAATAGGTGTCAAGTGTGACAGAAATGAAGCATGAAATTAAGAAAAATCTTCTTACAAGAACTTTGCATTGGAACTTGGTTGTTGCCACTAGTAGAATTACGAGTGAAGCAAACATTATAATATACCAATGTCTAGAACAGTGATGGTGAACCTTTTCAGGACCGAGTGCTGAAAAGGGAGCGTGTGTGCGGAGGCACAGCACCGAGTGCCGAAAAGAGAGCACTTTTCGTCATCAGGGCTGTGACCAGGAAGAGGAGTAGTTCTGTTCTCTGGAAATGTACTTCCGGTTACTGCTGCACATGCACACGTGCCAATAAGCAGCTGGCGCACATGCTCACACTGGAAAAAGGAAGACCAGCTCTTTCGGTTTCCAGCACTGACACATGCACAAAGGCCAACTGATTGTTGTGTGCACATGCGCGTCAGAAACCCAGAAGAGGAACGGACAACCCCATGCATCCCAGACAATATGGCTCCGGGTGCCAGTTCTGGGTTTTATTTTGTTTTGTTTTAACTCAAGGGAAATAACTATTTATCAGCAAACTTTCCTTTCACCTGGATAACTGCAACAATTGTATTCTTGATGGAAATGTACATTTATTCCATTCTTGCAGTTTAAAAAATATGAATGTGCAGCCAATCAGATGACAGAATAATAATCAGATATTATTCCGCAACGCTGCTAGTCAGTCACAGCTTCAGCCTGCATTCTGGCCAATCACAGCGTTCTAAAATTTCTTTCTCTCTTCTGCTTATGAGGACATTAGGATCTTTTCTGTTTGGGCTTCCACATTCTGGGCAGCATTTAACATTTGGACTTGAATGTTCAGAGTGCATTTCAAGCTTTCTCCATTTTCTCTGTCTGAGGTACAATGACAGTTATTAATAAACAGTGGCCAAATTCATGCATCTCATTAAATGGTTCGTTAGGGTTTTCAGTGTCAGCCAAAATCAGCCACTTATGATTTATTTAATAAAACATAGTTAAAAGACAATGTCATATATGTTGAAGCCCAATTGGTGACTTCTGGCACTAACTAATATGTCACTGTTGCAAATCCTTTCAGAGTGCAGACTTTAACTGTGCTAGCATTGCAACCTTACATTGACAGATAACAAATCAACATGTTTTGTGATCTATTTCCTATTACCTAAGAGCATTCCTTTGTTATTCTCAACAATTATTTCCTGTCTGACATATACAAGATTATAACAGTACAAGAAACTAACCGAAGTCCCTTACTCCTTTGGCCAGCACTAAAGTGTTGTATGAGCTTATACTTCTGGCTAGAGGTCAGAGATCCTTCTCCTCTTCTGTACTGCCAGGACAATTTACTCATATTTATTTCCTTTGTATTTGAAAATAAAAATAACAAGTAAAGCAAAAAATATTTTTAAATTGCAAAAACCTATCTGGGAATTTGGTGAACATATTTCTAATAAGAGCAACAGTAAATATTATTCACAGTGAATTGGAGGATACAATACTTTAACATTTAACATTTCAAAGGTTTTTAATTTAGATTAAATATAATATTATTCTCTCTTCTCTTTTTTGGTAACAGTGTAAGCTTCTCAGGCCTGAGGAAGTAAACAGGATATTAAAGAGGATTTGATTGATCAAATGATCACACAGTTATTACCTGTCCTTTATTTTATTTTATTTATTTTTCACGTTTTTCTACACAGACACACACCCATCTCCATTAAAGACTTTGAGCAATGTACAGTTATGGTTTATTACATATGACAAAGAGAAAACAGGTGGCTTGGTTCAGGAAGTATTCAACCCCTCTTTAAAAATAGGAAGTCTAACTTCCAGAATAAATGTTTGTTGGGCTTAAAAAAATTAAATGCTGTAATAATAGGGCAACTGTAATTGCTCCCTTCTCAGTCAAGATGCTTTGTAAAGTGCTAGACTAGGTTTAGGCGGTCTGTGATAAGATTACTTTTCTTATCTCATTTTAGTGGGACTTTGGATCTAGGCCTAACCTAAGATAGACATATGACACCTATTATGAGAGGGACAATTAGAAATGCAAATTTGTTTATTCTCTTTTGCATTTATTGATTATTGATACTATCAAGTACAATATTCTTTTGGAGCAGTGGTTCAAATTGGGCATTGGTTGGACTGCTGTTTGTTTATATAAGCATATTCTTTTGGAGCCAGGTATGCTAGTTTGGAATCTGCCTGCCCACAGTAATAAACCGCCTGGAGACTAACAAACCAAATCTCCATGCAGATAAGTCAAGACAATGTTCAAGGCCAGTTGTTTTGTCCAGATGACAAAAGGAAGAATTCTAGGAGGGTTTTTTCTAGCGGAATTATTATCTCTATGAAAGATCAAATATATAGGTTGAATTTGTCAGTGGTTATGTGATGCTTCTTTTCTAGAGATGACATAGTCATCATATTTGGTAATCATGGGTGGCCTAATCCTTAATTAATTTTTCTAATCAACCTTTAACACCATCCAGTTGTCCCAAAGATGCTTTTTTTCAAGAAGCAACTGAAAAAGCTCTTGGGGAAAAAAAGCACCTTTGGGACAACCATGACCTGGATGACTGAGAATCTCCATAGACCATCCAGTTGGTTGCATCAATTACATTTTGTAATAGTGAATTCAATGTGCTGCAACAAGAAACTATTATTTTTGCTTATCTCAAATGTTTACCATTGAAGTGAGTTATATGATACTGGAAGTTAATATTATGTAAGACGGAAGGGGAGAAACTTTTGTTTCTCCACACCACCATTTTTCTGGCTCTCTGTCATGCCTGTTATTTGCCTTCCATACTATGCTAAAAAGGCTTCAAAGCTTTCTTTCTTTTTCTTCCATGAAGTCACATCCAATTGTCGGAGACTGCTGGACAAGTTCCTGCAGTTTACTCAGCAAAGTTTTTCATAAGTAGACAGCCTTTGCCTCCTTCCTAGGGCTGAGAGAGATTGACTGGCTCAAGGTCAATCAGTTGGCTCCATGCCAAGGCAGGACTAGAACTGCCACTTTCCGGTCTGGTGTCTTAACCGCTATACTAAAGTGGCTCTCAGCTTTTCTATATGGGCAGGGAAACTGTTCTACCAGTTCCTCGATAATTTTTAGATCCCCATTTCTGCATTTTTCAAGCTTTATTATGTACTTTCTAAAATGTGATTACCAGATTGTGTATAGAATTGCAAGCATGGCCATACCATATAAGGTACTGTACGATGAAATTGGCATTATTCTTTTCAGTTCCTTCCCAGTTAACCCCAGAATTTGTTGTTTTCACAGTATCAACATATATGCATTGAATGTTTTTCTTCAATATTCTCTTATTTATGTTAAGAAGAACTAAAATAACTTTTGTGGTTTTAATATTAACTTTACTTGAAGAAGACATAAATGAAAAATAAGATGGGATCCTGCAACAACCTCATAGAATAGATATATTGAGGCTAAGCAATAGTTTCCTGGCATCATTTTTTTTCAGATTTAGGCTCTCCAGAAAAGAATGACACAAGACAATTAATCCGGAAGGATACCAGCTATTACCTCTTGCAAGAATAAATGTTATCTCAGTAAACAAACATTGCCAGGAAAAGTACACATTGAATTCCCTGTCTTTTTCTTAGACTAGAGCATTAATTATCAAGGTGGTTGTCTCATCTACTATAGATGTACTACCTAGTATAGTTGTTTTTTTAAATACTTTATTACATTTTCAACATTAAAAAAGGAAAACATACATTTTCATATCTTACGTCTAGTTAACATTAGTCATATCTCCTCTTTAACTTCTCTTCCACGTTCATATTTATATTAACATTCATATACATATATATATATTTACATTTATATATTTACATTTATTTATTTGATCTTTATTATCCATCTCATCTTTTTTTAAAGTGAAACCAAACCAAACCAAACCAGTGAACTCAGAACACTAAAAACATGGATTAATTATTTTTCTGATCTGCACATCTCTAGCTCCCAAATGCTACCACTCGATAGCGCAGAAGTATCCCATTATTTATGGTGGGTTTAAATGTATGCATTTCTTTAGTGGGGAGAGAAAAAACTCAGAACTATTGGTGGAAGCCCCTGGAAAACTTCCCAAATGAAATAGAATCACAGCATGATAAATACTTCATCTAAAAGGAGGTAAAAACATGTTCATGGGGGCAACTAGAACTGTTTGTTATCTCCGTTGCCTTGCAGTATGCTAAATTGCAGTCTGAGATCGCTGAATCTGAGGAACGTGGTGAACTGGCTCTCCGAGATGCTAAGCAAAAACTGCACGACTTGGAATGCGCCTTGGCGAAAGACAAGGAAGAACTGGCTCGCCTCCTGAAAGAGTACCAAGAGCTGCTGAACATCAAGCTTGCTCTGGACATCGAAATTGCCATGTACAGGAAACTGCTGGAAGGAGAAGAGAGCAGGTTTGTCTGCTGGTCCCTTTAAGGAGTGGGACTGGTTTTAAATGGGCCAAGTGTCCACAAGCTAAATCTGGCTAAAAATCTACCAACAGATATAAATGATGTCTATTTAAATATCTGAATAGTTGGAGATTGTCTTGCCAATATTTAACACCCTAATTTGGGGAAAGAGGTTTGATTTGGAGCTTCTGGAGCTCTGACTTTCCTTTGGGAAGGTTGATGTGCTTCATGCCACGTGGGTACTCCAGGTCTCACTCTCTACCTTACCTGGATCCCAAAGGTGCTCCCTTTGTGGGTTGGTTTGCAGGTAGGACAGGGGGGGATTCATGAGTGGCGAGGAGGGGGATCCACTTTGCAAACAACAAATTGGCTAGGTGATTTGTGCTTGTCAGTTTCAAGCTGCAACTCATAATTATATGATTCGTATATCGTAGACTATAATATGGAAATATCACTCAACCTATTGGGCAATTGTCTATTTCACGAAGGAGAATTTTATTCAAAAATCACCTGTGTTTTTTGCTTTAAACAGGCTCTGCGGCTCAGGATCTCAAGTCCATGTCTGTAAGTAGCTTATGCCTTCCCCCGAATATATCTACAGTTTTTAAAGTTGTGACGATGTGCGTACTAAATCTGTGTTTCCTTTACAGCTGTGCGGGGTGGTAGCTATGGTGGTGGCATCGGAGGTGGCATCGGAGGTGGCATCGGTGGCGGCAGTGGCATTGGCGGCGGCTTTGGCGGCGGCATAGGAGGTGGCGTTTGTGGCGGCATTGGAAGTGGTGGTATCGGTGGCATCGGCGGAGGCAGCTGTGGCTACGGAAGTGGAGGCTATGGTGGCATTATAAGTGGTGGAGGGTCTGGCGGCTCTGTCTGTGGAGGAGGAGGAGGAGGATTTTCTCACGGCTCAGGAAGTGGTTCCAGCACTGTCATCCGAAGAACCACCACGTCCAGCTCGTGCACCAAATCAAGCGGAAGATATTAGGTATTTCTCCCGGTCCCCCCCAAAGGAAAGGAACATCTTTTAGCTGCTTGTGCTAACACAACTCTTTCAGCCCCATTCTGGCAACCCAGAAAAGAACAAACGGTGTCTTCTAAAGCCCAAGATCTGGTCTCTATTTCCCTCCCAGAGGAAACCTGCAGCCAACCCCCACAGAGGAGGTCATCGTCCATCTCACTTCTATTGCTTTCGATGACCAGTCATGAAATGGTAACCAAATTCCATTTTAGGACACCCAAGAGAGAAACGCTTGAAAGAAAGGGGAGATGAATCAACTACGAATCTGGGTTTTGCGTCTTTAAGTATGCTGTATATATTTGGCCTAATTGGTGGCTGCCAAATAGCGATGTGCATGAAAGAGATCTTTCCTCACTGCCTGGAGTCTTCTTCCCACCAATGTTCCTCTTCAGTCTTGCTATAGTTCCCTGCTTTATTGAGGAGATCATTTGTTTTCACTGTATATGTTTGGTCGATGTTAGCCTGGTCAAACTTGTACTGCTAAGTTAAATGCCAGTTTGCTTAAACCACCACTGCATTTTCACTCAACAGTTGGGTTTGCAGAAAGACAGTGTCCTGCAGAATCCTGAGCAAGCAACAATTCATGGTTAGGAAATCAGGAATCAAGGACTGTACTTTGAAAACATTCAATCTTGGGCCAGTTTTGCGGATTATGTTGCACCTATCTTCATTTCTTAGGCTTTCTTTCCCATTTTCTTAGCAGCTGATCAATTTCAATAAACTGCAGTCAAGTTAGATGTTGTCTCGGTGTTTTTTTTTAATGGTTGGTTTCACGCATATCATTTTACTTCAAAAAATGGACCATCCCTGAAGTGGCTTGCACAAACTCCATGTATTGTTTTCTGGGAAATAACTCTTCATAAAGATGTAGCCTTTAGTTATAATTCTATATTTGTTTATCTGAGAGTAGGCCTCACTGAATTAATTGGATTACCTTTAGAGGAAGCATACATTAGGGATGTGCACCTATCCCTAAATATGGTCTCCATAAAACGGCATATAATAAGGTTAGACAATATGGACAAAAAACTTCATGATTAATTGATCCCTTCAGTGCTACTTACTTGGAGTGTGGCGAGCTATGGTTTCAAAGAGCATTCATGATTGGATGAAACATGGATATGTTATGCATCATCTGTCCGGAACATCTCAAACCACCTCAAAGCTGCTGCTCCTGGATCTGTGGAGTGGTCTTCTGTAGCTGATGTACAACCCTAGGAAAAGATGTGATTGACTGATGCTCTGGGTGTATCCATGTTTGCTCAGAGTCAGGTTTTTCATGGAAACCAGGGTTGTGCACAACCTTTATGTATTCCAATGGACAGGCCAATTAATAAAGACCCTTTTTGCCTTAAGGCTGGCAATATCACAATTAAAACAAACAAGCGTAACATAAGAACAACCGAACTTAAGCATTATGATAAACGGGAGTAGTTTAAGCATCGATGCTTCATGTCAGTGAATTCAACAGCCTTTATAACTTTGGTTGGATTTTGGTGTCAGCCACAGCCCTGCGACGATACTTGGGGCTGCCATTAGGGGATTACTGTCCCACTGCTGCGCGCTTTCACTTGCGATTGGATTGGGGAAAGAGAGGGAAGATATGGGTTAATTGGATAATTGAGTAATTGCACTGGGGTGAAGCTGTATGCTGCTTAAAGAGTGATGGGGACCACGGAGCACAGGTCCAACAAAGATTGCTTTCTGTAACACTTTAAGGTGGTCAGTTAGTACCGATTTCAGGATAAACAAATTCGGTTACTGCTTTTGTGTGCTGAGGTTCCCCCCCTGACTTTACAGAACCTGACATTTGGTCTTTTTGGTTGATGCTGTTTTTAAACTGCTTACTCAAGGTTTTTTTTTTTTAATTGCTTTGTATTCAGAATTGTTAACCTAAAACTGGTATGGAAACTTTAACTTCAGCTTGGAATCTCCATCTAGCTTTTTTTGAGTTTGCCATCCACAGAATCGCAGGAATGGTCCTTGTTTCTCAAAATCATTTTCATAGGGTTGTTTTATCTCCTGGTTATTATTTGTATCAGTTCTAAAAATTAAGAGTGGTATCCAGGAAATTATCTCATGCCGTGCTGTGAAGTAGGCTTGTTTACCCCTGAGGTAAGTCAAATAGTTGATTCCCAATAAATGAATGATATCTTGTGCACATCAGAACACAGATATACAATGTGGGCCCAGCCCAAGGATGCTGGATCAGTCTGAGAATGGATGATAATTCAATTTCACATAATTAAGGATTAAGTTGACATTTGGTTAGCTCTGTGACAATAGATCTGAAACTTCACTAAAGCTAGGTAGCTGAGGTGTGTGCATGGGGTGTGTGTGTCTGTTCTTCTCAAACAAAGGAAACCCAGCATTCCTGCCTCCTGCCTCCTTTCAACATCATAAATGTACTCCATTCACCAGTAGCAACTACTACAGGCCTCCTTTTGCTGCATCATCAACTCAGAATTAAGCTGGGTGGGATGTGATGGGGGGTGGAGGCTGCAGTACAGCAAGTACTTGAAGGGTATCCACACTATCTTTTCCTGTAGTAGCTCGCTTCCTCCTTTCCTCAGCTACTATCGCTGTGTCATTTCAATCATTTCCTCAGGGCATACAAAAGCGTCTTCCTGTTTAGTCTTTTCTAGAATCACTATTTTGTCAAAATAACAGACTTCTGTGATAACTGGATGATGATATGAAGACATTTAATACTTGGTTGCTACAGATCCTGGTTAGTGGTGAGCTGGAGATAAATGCATGCCGTACATAACAATAAAGGAGAATATTTGTAGCTCAGTGACTAGCACTGATACGCTTTGGGTAGTGAAATGACTGCAAGAAAAGAAGAAAGCTCAGAGAGCACCAAGGACCCCTCATACTCTATGTTTCAAGAAGGAGACATTGATATCGAGGGAGTTAATCGTTGCAGATTTTCAGCCTTGATGTTCCTTTTTCCCTATTTCTAAATAATTGTATTACATTCTACAAATGTTGCAGTTGACATTTCTTAAAAAGAATTATATAATAGTATTTAATGTGTGGAATCTAATATAAAAAACCACCATAAACATTAGAAGAAGAAAACTAGTTTGTTATATAATAGGTTTCTTGTGTAAATAAAGAAAAAAAACCTTTTATTAAATTATCAGAAGACTCCTTCGAGTCCCTTGGACTGCAAGGTGATCAAACCGTTCAGTCCTAGAGGAGATCAACCCTGACTGCTCTTTAGAAGGCCAGATCCTGAAGATGAAACTCAAATGCTTTGGCCACCTAA
>JANHFT010007744.1:42098-55065 GCA_032467955.1 Pseudoxenodon macrops | reverse complement strand
GAGGTGGCGGGGGGGGGGGGAGAACAACCTGAACCCAAACAACCATTTTCACAGACTGGCATAATCAGTGAAGCTAAAAAGGGGATAATTCACCTACAAGCCTTGAAGAGGCAGCCACCATGTCTCAAAACATGTTGCAGAATAATATTTCGACTCCCCTCAGGTTCGCCTCCCTAAATTTCACTTGGATGCGGCTTCATCCCCTTCCTTCTTCTTTTTTTTGCACTCTCCTCCCAGGATGCTGCTCTGTAGCTTTATTTATCGATTCCATTTTTATGCTGCCTTTTTTTCATATAAAATCCAGGGCAGCGAACGTACTTCCTCCTCCTCTTCCTTTCCACCCAACAACCTTGCGAGGCTGGTTGGGCTGAGAAGAATGAATGGTCCAAAGTTATGGCCTTCCATGCCTAAGGGAGGATTAGAACCCAGAGCCTCCTGGTTCTCTCCACACGCCCCCCCCCCCCAAAAAACCCACAGACCAGCCTGGCTCTCCCTGTCAGACCATGATTATTGCTGGAATTGTTATAGTTGTTGCTGGATGGGGCAATTAACAGGCTTTGAAAACCTGACAGAGATCCTCTCTCTCCCTCATCTTATACTTCCAGATTCTTCCTTTTTATTGTGGTCAGCCACCTAGAGTAGCTCCCACATCGAGATAGGTAGCAAATAAATTCAACAAAAAAAAAGAATGAATGCTAAAGAGAATCCAGGCACGGCAATCTTGAGTCTTTTCCTCAGGTGAGGAAAAGGCGAAGGGGATTCTTTGCATAATTTTCTTCCCAAAGGCCATCTCTGTTGTATTGCTTTTACTTCTCGGTGCTGCCTCCAAACCTTCCTCCTGGCTGGCCGTCATGGAAGTTGTAGTTCCAATGGCACAGCCATGTGGTAGGCTGGCCTGTTTGTGCAGGGAAGGCCAAGAGAGGCATTATTGCTCAGCATGGAGAATGCCAAGAATGGACAATCCACACTGAAAATTTTATTTTTTTATTCTGCCTTTATTGTTTTTATAAATAACTCAAGGTGGTAACAAAACCTAATACCTCCTATTCCCTCCCCCCCCCCAAAACAACCCTGTGAGGTGGGTTGGGCTGAGAGAGAATGATTAGCCCAGTCACCCAGCCTGGCTTTTATACCTAAGGCGAACTAGAACTCTCTCTCTCTTGATTGGCCCAAGGTCACCCAGCAGTCATTCGTGTCCAAGGGAGGACTAGAACTCAGACCCTCCTGGTTTCTAGGCTAGCACCTTCACCACTACATTAAACTGGTTCTGAAGGTGGTGTTCACAAACCCTTAAGACAACAAATGTAGTACCTTGGCTCAGCCCATGGTTTGCTTTGCTTAATCCTGCTTTAAGCACTCTGGGCTGGGTTCATAATTGCATGACTAAATTAAGGGAAGTTATGTGCCACAAAGAAAAGTTGCATCACCTGAACAAAGCCACAGGTATGGCTTTGACTATCCTGTAAATACCCACCTTTTCCACTCTTGTTCAGAAACATTCTCCCATCAGGTTGGCCCCAGTCCTGTTGACCTTCCATAAGGCTGTGAAGATCTGGTTGTGCCCAGGCTTGGGTACCTCAGTGTGTTAAAAGCCCCATTTCTGGGCTATATTAACATATACGGAAATAGTTTTACTTAATGACTATTTATTTTGTATTGTTTTCAGGGTTTTATTTTAATGATGATGTACATCACCCAGTCACTTGTTCAGATGGCAGCTATAGAAAGCAAATAAAATACATCTGCAAAGATTTGGCACAAAAAGTGTATTCACCAACAACTTTGTGTGGCTGGAAGTGGGATTGGGAAGAGGTTGTAATGTATGTGTCAAGATGCTTCTGGACTGCCATTTCCAACCCTCACCATCTCTTGACATTAATGTATTTCATTTATTGAGGGTACAACCTAAAAGTCAAGGGGAAGGACACAGAGCACCTACGGTACTAGTTCTGATCACGCCTTTCCATTACTCAGGTTCCTATTAAAAGACTTTTTCGCCAGTTTTCACAGGTAAGGTCGGCAACCTTAAACACTCAAAGAATGCCACAAAGGTCCTAACTGGAAGCCCCTCGTTCCGATTCTGGAGCCGACTGGAAGTCTAGTTCCCCCACCATAGTGTCTCCTCCTAGCACGGCGTCCTTTTTCCTCTCTCTGTCCTAACCGAAAGCCCTATCAATTGTGGAGTTGACTGGAGACAGGGAGCCGCAGCCAAGGGATGAAAGAGCCACATGCGGCTCCAGAGCCGCAGGTTGCTGACCCCTGGTTTAGGCCCATCTTCTCTGACCAGCAGCTTTTAACATATTCTAAAGACTAATCCATTCTGGTGCTGTTTTAGAATACCTGAAAAATTACAGGAATGTAGGTATGAAAGGCTGGACTCTATGCCAGTAGGCTAGTTCTGTTCTTGTTAGGAATTAAAGGCAGTTGCAAATTATCTTCTTTATTAACATTGTCACTTGCAAATACAGTACATTAAGAATTTTGCCAAAAGTGGTTTTTGTTTGGGTTTTTTTGGTTAAAAAAAAATACAATTTTTAAATTACATATTTCTGGCTCTTCCAACTGCAATTTAGCAGCTTCCTTAACCCAGAAATACAATCCAAACCTTTTCATATTTTTAAAGTCTATTATTTATAGTATATACAAAGAACCACAGAATTGAAAAGTGTCCTTAGAAAAGTGACTCAAGCTTCCACACCCTTATGATCAACCCTCGTAATATGAGGCTAGGTTGCATTTTTTCATAAAAGGGAAGAAATCTACCCCAGCACCATCTTTGAGAGTCTAAGGTTTTTCTTCCAAGAAAAAGAGTAGTTAAAGCAGTCTGCTCTGCTGCCAGCTTTTGACTAAGTGTACCTGCTACTTTGTAAAATTACTCTCCAGTGTTCAAGAGCACACACAAAAATGACAAGTACAGGTAGCAAGCATGACACAGACAAGTCAGGCTGAAAGAGTGTCAAGGCCCTTCAATGCTTCATTAGCAGATAAATTATCTCTCACAAAGATTTTCCTTTCTGCTAAAATGAGAGGAATCCAGGCTGAATTATTGCCTTTGTTCATATTCTGCTACATCTAATGTCCATCAAGATCATTCTTGGCTTGTTCTTTCAATGCTTCTGTGGCACAATTGATTCCTGGGAATCCCGTCACTGCCAAGATCCAGCCCTGTCGCATGACGGAATGATGATTTTTTTAAAGTCTTTTTTTTTTTGTTTCCCTGAAGTCTATATCCAACAATAATCAAGTAATAAAAATGAAGTATCCTGTAAAAAAAGAGAAAGCAGAAAGTTAAAGCAGAGGACTAACTTGATATTTAGCTTGTTTGCAAGCAGTGTTCACTGTATTTCTTTGGGAGAGTCTCTTTATCTTAAGACATCTCTGGGATCTAGTTACGCTCTTGTCTATTTTTCTAGTGCAGTTTATTTCTATCTTGTGCTACAGGTAGCCCTCGACTTATAAATATAATTGGGAGCAGAATTTTCATTGCATAGCAAGGCAGTCATTAAATGAGTTGTGCCCAATTTTATTATTTTTGTTAAGCGAACCATGCAGTTGTTAGCAAATCCAGTCTCCCCTATTGACTTGGCTTGCATGAATCCCCCTGGGAAGGTCACAAATAGTGGTTACATGACCTCAAATGATTCAACAGTCGCAAATACATACTAGTTGCCAAGCGCTCAAATTTTGATCATGTGACCACGGGGATGCTGTGACTGTTATAAGCGGAAGGACCAGTTGCAAGTCACTATTTCAGTGCCATTGTTACTTTGAACAGTTGCTAAATGAATAGTTGTGTAAGTCGAGGTCTACCTGTATATATTCTAAGCAGAAATTCTTCCATAAATTATCTATTGGGTATTTCCACCAGACAGGAAAGAATGGATTGCCTACATATTCAACAGTGTGTAATACCTTATTCTAGGAAAAAGAAGCCTGTAACATCAAGACAAAAAATCACCTCACATCATGGTTCTGTATAATTTACTTTATTAATTAGGCTCTTTGCAGATCAAGGCCACCCCAAATTCTCTGAAGCAGCAAGCGTTTCTGTTGTCCTCCAAAGGAGTGAATCAACTTCTGAAATATGAGAGCTTCTTAGCAATTCCAACAACCAGCTAGTTTGGAAGGAACATACCTACGTCATCTAGCTGTTGTTGTTACCACACCTGGGGACAAACATTTTCCAGTAAACAACGCCGACCCTCCTCATAATCATCCTCATCCACATTGACTAGCAGCCGAATAGCTTCCTGGCCCACAGCTTCTTTGAGAGAGTCTGTGATGAAGACGCCTTTCAATGCCTCGAGCAGAGAGCCGTTCATATAGTCACTCCAAAAGGCATCCAGGTAAGAGAGCTCTGAGAACTTGATGTCACAGATGATTGAGCCCAGGTCACGGGATTTCAGGATAGTGTTCGACTGCCCAAACACATCAAACTGACGCTCCAAATGGTTCTGCTTATTGGACATCACATTCTGACGCAAGACAGGCTCATGCTGACAATATTCTGCCCGAACACGAAGCCGGATGTCTGAGATGAACACGACAGAGAGAGAGAGAGAGAGAGAGAGAGAGAGAGAGAGAGAGAGAGAGAGAGAGAGAGAGAGAGAGAGAGAGAGAGAGAAGGATGGGGAAGAAAGAAAAAGAGGGCCATTAGAGCTGTCGGTCACAAACAGAGCAAGAAGACAAACACACAGTCATGCAGCGGTTTTCTAGGGTTTCAATAGTCCTGAGCATCAAGACCAACCCAGCTGAAGCTCAAGCCCATTCAGGATTCCCCCAAAATGCAGGGACCTGAAGGGGTCAAGCTCAGCAAGGGGCATTTCCACTAATTTTTAGGTGTTCCTTTGGCACAAAGTTAGAGCTGAACTTCATTTATACTTATCTGTTAGCCTCCACATCCAGCCTGCAACATCCCCCTATTTCAAATTAAATATGAATACACATCCAGCCTCAATTCCTACCCAGAGCAAAAGAACAAATCCCTTAGTGTAGTATATCTTCCACCATTACCATCTATGCCTGCTATCAGCCATCAACATGGGTCTTAATATGATGTATATAGTTTTCAGTCAATGGAAGTTAACTTGTATGTCTAAAACAATTAATGGAATGTTAAGGCAAGATAAACCTGATCTATTGGCTGGATTTGACAGCAGCCTTGTTATTTATATTCTGAATATACTGACATGCTGCTAGGCAGGTTTACTACTGTGGTGCAGATGCCTCACTAATTAGCAAAGTTCAGCTCTAACTATGGACTGTGGAAGCAAAAGAACAAGTCTGTTTTGTTCAGTCACCCTCAATGTTATCGTCAGCATTGTAGCCGAACGTGTTAAAAGGTTCAAAAGGGAGGGATAAATGGAACGAATACAGAGTAAGATACGTTTAAGAAAAATGAGGCAGGTGGTGCATTACATACGCTCAACAAGGCCGTCAGCTTTAATTTCTCTGTGTCTTGTGGTCATCACCTGTAGAAGCATTAACTCAAAGTGCAGTCACAGCCCTTTTCCAGTAACTTTGCACGGCCTGGAGCCCAAACCCACCCACACCACCAAGCTACCAGAAGCTTTTCAGTAGCTGAGAGCCCTCAAGGAGCAGGACCTTCAGAATCAGTTTCCTCACCCCACCCCCAACGGGCAACAGCATAGCTGTGCAACAAACTGCATTTAACAGTGGCCCCTAGCATTGATTCATTTTTAATGCAATGGCAGACAGCCAGGAAGCAGCAAAATTTAAAAACATGTTTAAAGACCTGCATGAGCTTCTACTGGAAACAGTTTCTTTCCACCCACATTTATGATCATTGTACCAGAAAGACCTAAAGGACTTCAGCTGCTGGGCCACTGGAAACCATTTTGGGGTTCCAAATACAGGTGCCCACCCAATTGCTGACTAGATACATATAAGTTGAAAATCTCCCTTTGCACTGTACACAGCTTAAAATACAGACTTTTTTTGCATCCATGATTTGGCACATGATTTCATCAGAACAGTTCACCCAGTTTCTAATATCAACAATGTTCTGGAGTATTTCATGAGGCAGCTGTCAGAGTTGGCGTTAACATAGTGGCAATCCTTGAATGACAGTTACATTGTACTTGAACGGATTTAGCCGCTCTCTTTCCTCCCCAGGACACCATGAGAATTAAGACAGTATGAAAGAATCCCAGCTTTTATTTCCAAAACAGACAGGAAGCATATCAAATTGCAGGCTCTAGTTATGTGGGAAAGGTCTTCTGCATAAATGACTCCTAGACTCTGGGAATTAGTTCAACCATTTTCCACAGCCAGCAGTAATGCAAGCTCTGAACAGCTGCACTGAATTAAACACTAAACTCATGGGCAAAAACACCAGCTGAGGCAGCACAAACACCACCACACCCACCCCATCATTTCCAGGCCCCGGTCCCAGTGAAATAATCCCACTGTGGTTATTATGTAGAAGTAAAGACAAACTTGAAAAACTTGTTTCTGAGCCAGATACTGCGCACAGGCTTCTGCCAATGTCTTTTCCCAAGTTTGAGTCACAATAGCAAGAATGAAGGAAAAACCTTCAGATCCATTATCACTCAAGTAGGATGGTTTCAGAGAAGGAGGCCTGTCACCTCAGTATCCATGCAATATTCAACAAAGATTACAAACCAAGATCAGGTGACCCAACAGGAAGCAGAGAACTTTAAATTCTCAATTTCCGAGACATATTGGGACCTACAGATCACCCTGAATCAGATATCTTTCTTTTATTTATTTATTTATTTATAATAAATTAATAATAATCTATATATTATACCGCCCACTCCCCAAAAACAAAAATTTAATATTTACAGGCCAACAAAAACCATTACAGACAATGAAACCACAGAAAAAGGCCCCCACTGAGCTGAAGGCCACAAGTCCCAAAGTCCAAGGCTGTGTCCCTCACAGCTTGCATAAGAGTGCTGCAGGGTCCAGTTGCAGGTTCGCTTCTAACATAGAAGAAGCGCTGAAGAGGCAGGTGAAATAATCAAGTGGGACACACTTAGTTTTTGCTTTTAAACTTGTTTGGGTATTTTTACCAGTGTCTGGTACTTGGCCCGCTTGCCTGGGCCAATACTTATGCTTTTCCAGGGATGAATTTCAACTGTGGACCGAGAGAAACATGGTTCAAGACTTTTAGCACATGGTAACATCAAGAAATCATTCTGAGATTCAATATTGTAAAAGAACACAAAAAATGGCGTAAAGAACCTAAGCTAACTTCTGACATGGACTGCTGCAGATACGAGACTGAATACAGGTATTTCTCTATAAGGTCATTAACAGGTAGTCCTCGACTTGCAACCAAAAATGGGGGGCAGAATTTCTGTTGTTCGGCAAGGTGGTTGTTAAAGTGAGTTGTGCCCAGTTTTACAATATCTTTGTCATGGTTGTTAAAGTGAATCACTGAACTTGTTAAAAGAATCATGTGGTTGGGTTGTTACGCAAACCCAGCACACACACACCTCATTGGCCTTGCTTATTGGAAGCCACTCAGAAGGTTACAAAGATGATCACGTGATAAATATATGCTAGTTGCCAAGTGCCTGAATTCTGATCACATGACTATGGCGATGCAGTGCAGGGACTGGTTTTAAGTTTTTTTTCCAGTGCTGTTGTAACCTCAAAAAGTCATTAAGCAAATGATTGTAAGTTGAGGATTACCTGTGTTTATTATTATTATTATTATTGAGGATAAAGTGACACACAAATAATTATTCTTATTATATTTACTGGAACTGGGAAATACTAACTAGTGACAACAACGAACACTTTCAGGAATATCAACAATTATGAATGCATATACCACTAATACATGTTGGCTAACCAGAAGGAACTGCCCAAGCAAACGGATGTGAAGAATTTAAGGGCATTTCCACCCCAATCAAAGGGGGAAAAAGGAGCCCCCAAGAATCCCATAGCAGTTATAATGGTCTGATATCTGCAGCAGTAATTATATGCAAAATTAAGATCAGTTGATAGGGAGGCCTTCAATGGACTGACATATCAAAGAATGGCAACTCCCAAAGAGCAAATTCCTCACAGCTATACTATCTCAGCCTGTTTCCATCACATTAGGAGTGGGCAACTATAGCAACTTTATGCCCTTTGGACTTCAACTCCCAGAATTCCTGAGCCAGCATGTCTGACTCAGGAATTCTGAAAGCACAGGTCATAAAATCCCCATAGTTGCTGATCCTTGCATCAGGCCCTGCTGGAGATTTGGGGCACAAGGACCCCCCCAGTGCCAGTCTGGAGTAGCTCTAACCAGTATCATAAACTCAGGAGCTGACAGTGCAGCCCTGCTCCCTATGGGCATTCAAAACAGTCAACATGTCTTTATGAAGTGGCTGCCTGAGAAGCTGGCATGCAGAGTGGGCAACCTAGTTTCCCCCCCCTAGAAATAGTAACTCAGCAGATATCATAAAATACAAATTTGCTTTTCACAAAGTACTGGTGGAAATTCGGGTGCATGGATTCATTTACCTTTGCGAGACCATTCTGTGAGGAGAGTGCACAAGTGAGACAGAGTCTCTTTATCATCAACTTTTGCTTAGTAACCTGGAATTTAAATGGTGGATTGAGAAAGAATTGGCAGAAATCAAGCAGCAACAAAAAAATGTTCATTCGGGAGTTTGCATGGATTTTTCTTCATTACGGTATTGCTCTTTCAAACTGAGATAGCCTACAGTACTATAGCACACCAGAAAGGGAGGCTCCCAGGTTTAGTTTTGCAACTCAGAAAGCTAATAAAACAGCAGAGCTCATTTCAGAAGCAGCTGCCTATGAATCTTAAGTTCTGCCTCAGTGAAGCAAGGTAATGTTACAAAGAATACAGGCAACAGTCTAGGTGTTGAATGGAGCTTACAGTTTGATCCTTGCGCCTACCCAGCAGTAGTCTTAGCTGCACCTAGTTTTGAGACTCATTGTATTATTACTGAACATTCTTTGTTAGAACCCATGGCCTGTAAATTGGTCAGATGGTAAGACAAGTGTTTTTGTGCATTCGCTTTTGTTTCATTTGCATTGCACTGACACAAACACAATAGCACAAGAGAGTTCTGCAGGGATCATCTGCCAGCCCTGGGTACCCACTGGCTGAATGAGGGTGCTACAAATTAGGCAGATGGAACACACTTCCAGATAAGGAAACTGTAAACACATTATGTGGTTTGTCACAGACAACAGTCCACCTGCAGATTTCACAGTTTTCTTATGCAGAGTCCTTAGCTAATCAGAAAGACATATAGTATCTGAGACAACCTTAAATTATTCAAAGGAGATAAAATATGCTGGTCTTAGAGACAGGCACTTACGCAGAGCTGGAAACCAAGACAGAAATCTGACTGTTAATTCATCTGTATGGTTTTAGTTTACAATTTAGATACATACTGTTGATGTCAGAGTATAATTTAACAGATGACTACTACCAACCAACCAAGTCAGGAGGAAAAACTTCTTAGAAAAATCAGAAGAAACCAGGCAGCACCAACAGAGCTATCCAATAATAGCTCAAAACAAGTGTTGGCCTCTGATAAAAGGATTGGCAAGTCATTCCAAAGAATACAACAGCTATTTATTTGGCAAATATATTCAGTATTGTTGCCAATCAAAATAGTATGGCTCTATTACTCATGAGTTTTATTACTACCATCCCAGAGAGAATGAGCTTGTGTTATGTATGAACACCTTGCAGGAATGATTAAGTCCTGATGACTTAGTAAGAAAATAAAAACTAGCTTCAACAGAAACTTGGTTTATCCTCCAGTTTTTGTTATTTATCTAAATGTAAAAAAGTCCTTTTAAATCTTTCCATTCTGAGCCCAGAGGTTTTTCATTTGGAATTAATGCTTTCACCAGAATTTTTTTTCATCTGAAATTATTAAGAGTGGAACTAACCAGATTATCTTGCATTTCTCCAGCTCAATACAGAGATCACCATCAGAGTCATTAAGATACTCTCTTCAAGACCAGCATATGAAACACTTCAGTGTACTGAAATAAGTCTCCCCAAAGCTGATGTTATGGATATCCAAGTTGGAAGGCATTCATAAAATTTGTTGTTACACAAGATGCCCAAGACATTTTTTATGAAACTGGGGTATATATTCTGAGCATAAATTTGTTTTGATAGCAGTAAAAAATAGTTGTCCATTACCAAATTACACAGGGAACTGAAGACAAATTCTGTGAAGTGGGTTGGAGACTTCCCACCCTCTCTCAAGGAGGTGCCAAAAACTCCTATTCTCGTTTAGTGGAACCAAGTCTTAATATCAGGTTTAAACTGCACTTAATATTGTAAGCCAAACCTCAGGCTACCTATACAAGACAGCTGCTGTAATTCAGCTACTGCATCTCTGTTTCCTCCCCCAACCAACTCTACTCCCTTATGATTCTAATCAAAGAGAGAAATAGAATGAATGACCCTTAATTGAAACCAAGGTTGCTAATGTGTTTAGAGTGGTTTCATGGGTTTTCAAAACAAAAAATAAAAAATCTAGATCAAATGCATCCCAAGAACACAGCGCATGCCAGGCAGACACCTACCACAAGTCACTTTGGTGGGAGCTGGAGCCTCCTGCTTTGGAGCAGAAGCTGCTTTAGCTCCCCGCCGTCTACAAAGAGGAGCACCCTTAGATCGACCTCTGCTTACTCGCTTCCTTTTGCTCGAATTGGAGCCTAGAGAAAGAAAAGGGGGGGATGATTAAAGTTTTCATGGTGCTCCCCAGTACCCTGGTAATAAATAGAAGAGAATTTCTGTAGCTCAAGATTGAATTGTGAAATCCTTGGTGCTCTCCGAGCTTGGTTGTTTGTTTGCAGATGTTTTATTACTGACTGGATAACATCAGTGCTAGCGAGTGTGGGGCTTGCTAGAAATAAATCTCACATTACACAAATCTGCCATTCCACACCAATGATACACGAATTTCAAACACCAGATAGTAATTTGTTATAATTTATCTGAAAAATGTTAGGTTAAAATGGATTTTTTGTTAGGCACAGGATTATACTGCTTAGTATTAATATCCTGACTTTTATAAAACTTCAGCATTTGTAATCAACAGTTAAAAGACAAATCAGAACATAGAATATTATTCTCTTTTCAAATTGGACAATTTACACACCTGTCTCCCACTGATCATGTCGAGGCTCTGAAGAGGCTGAATTCAGACAATTGTCCATTTGTTGGTCTGCTGGTAGAACAGATGGTCCATAGGTGTATCTCTCAGGAGAAACTAGAATTAGAAGTTTTAAAAGTTAGGCAGTACTTCAACTGGAAGAATTCTACAAGGAAACATCACCAGATGGTCAAATCAGCTTGGATTCCAGTTCTGCTGGTCTTATAATCACAATATTCAAAACAATAATATATTCAAGGAATTATTCAGTGCCTGAAATTGCCATTTTCCCCCTTTAACATTTATCCTACTATAAGTAAAACTGCTACAAAATAGGTAGAAATGACTTAGGTTAAATATCCACTAAGAAAATAAACTGTTACTTTGTGAGATTCGGTCAACAATGAAATGTTACATTTTTCCTACTGCTCCAATCCAGTACCTGTACGCTGTCTTTTCAGGGTAGCATATGGCAATAGATCATGCCTTGTTAGCACCCTCAGGAGCTGTAAAAGCTGCACAAAGTTGGTTTCATCACATTTGCCTCTCCTCTCCAACTCCAGGAGCAGTTGGACACCATTCTTTGCCTGCCATTTCTCTGCAACTGCCTCAAGGTTGCTGTCGTTCCTGCCCAAATTACACCGGCATGGATTTTTCCTCTTCCAGTTTTCTAATGCTGGTGAGGTAAGTTCAGAACCATCTTCTTCTGCCGCCACAGTCCAAAGGGCCGGATCCAATGGATGAGTCCAGGGCTGTGTCTCATCCAGAAGGAACGAGAGCACTTCCACATCATTCTCTGTGAGCTGAGAACCAATGACTTCAAACATCTGATGCAGGGAAACCATCCCATAATATTCAAGGCATTCTTCCTCTTCCCAAATGTGGGCAAAAAGTTGCCTCCTCATGTCAGCCATGTAAAAACACGAATCCTAGGAAGCTGTAAAGACTGCAAGCTAGGACTGAATGAATACGCTGTATTCTGAAAACAGATGAAAAAAGAGGCTCTTGCCAAGTTAAATTAAGAAAATACAGAAACTGATCTGAGGCCTTGAAGCAAAATTCTTTCAGATTCCCAGTTTCACCACACAAAGATCTGTAAATGAGAAATGGGAGTTACTGGATCAGATCAAACCGTCTACTGTTGCCTCAATTAAGACAACAATAACTATACAGATCTACGTCATTAATACTACACGCCTAGATGTGTTGTGTACACTTGCAGGCACGTGCCTTTGAGTCAGCTGTTGACTCCTGGTGACTACTTGGACAAGCCCTTTTCTTGACCCCCTTTCTTTCCTCCAGAAGTGGCTTGCCATTAACTCCTTCCTTAGGACAGAGAGAGTGACTAACATAAAAGACACCCAGCTGTTTTGCTGCCCCACCAGGCAAGACAAGAACTGCACAGTCTCACGGCTTCTATCCTGGTGCCTCTTCAGCCACCACAAACTGGCTTCTGACCAGGCTAAGTGGGAGGGGGGGGAGAAACGGGCCAGAGGGCCCCACTCTGCTTCCGATTCCCCCCAACAAAAGCCAGCGACGACCCCCTTTTTCTCGAATTGTCCTTCGGTCAAGGCAAAATGCCGTTTCATGGCCGACCAGACGGACGCCTTTCCGACAGCCTGCAAGGCACGGACGCACCGCGCGAGGGCAGCCGCGGGCTTTCCCTGCCCCTCCTCCCCCGCCCCCGCCGCTCGTCACAAGGAGCAGCACAAGCATCCGAGGTGGGGACGAACCCCGCTTGGCGCAGCCGAGCCCACCCCCCACCTCGCAGCCCGAAACTCCGCCCCTGCAGGGACGGGGAGCCCCGCCCACAGAAGGGGAGGGGCGGA
>JANHFT010007743.1:25146-35159 GCA_032467955.1 Pseudoxenodon macrops | reverse complement strand
ATATAATATTCTGCCTTTTTAATATTTCCTAAAATATTTCATTTTCTAGGAGAGGGGTGGGTTTACTTCTTACACTATACTTCAACCCTACCTGAATTTTCCAGCTTTTCTACACATGCTGTTCCAGATTTCCCATGTTGCCTGGAGAACATGTATTAATACAATCAATATTAATAGAACATGACACATCATCCATTTATTCCAAAATAAAGAAAAATAAACACAGCATGTTTCATTTGTTGTTATTAAAAGAGACTATGAAGAGTTTCAGTGTCATAATATCCACTATTGATAAAGAAAAAAGTAATTTCTGCTGCTTCTACTTATTAACTGAATTTGTTGACTGGCTGTCTCCCAGTATTTCCTACATATACCAAACAAACAAAGCCACAAACAAACCTCCAGATGTTGAGGACTAAAATAACCAAACATACCCCAAATCAGCAAAAACTACAAAGGCTCATGGGTAGCCAAGGGGAAAAAACCCAAATTGGTTAAAAAAAAATCCAATCTTCACTTTTCAGGGCCAAATCAGCAAGCTCAAATTATATTTTGAACACATTATGTGGTGACCTAGCTTTTTGGAGAGGCTGTAATGTTGGGAAAGATAGAAAGAAAGAAAAGAAGAGCAGGACCAGTAGTAAGGTAAATGGATACAACTAGAGTGGCAATGAATACCTGGTTGCAAGACCTGAAGAGAAAGGTTTGGAGCAGATCATCCTGGAGAATGTCTGTATGATAATTAAGGGTTGATAATAAATAAAACTTTAACATATTTTTAAAAGTTTGCCCTTACCCTAATCCATTTGTGCAGTGCAGTGGTGGGGAGCTGCCAGTTTGGACCGGTTCTATAGAACCAATAGCGGAAATTTGCCTCCGTTCGCTGAACTGGCAGCGATGGCTGGCTGGCCACACCCCTGCACCAGTCCTCTGGTAAGAAGTTGTTCCTCCGGGTTGAAATTACCTAAAAAAGAACCCTCTGCGTATGCACAAAGCCTACTGCACATGCGCATAGGGTTTTTACCTGGGTGCGATGGACGCACAGGCGCAAAACACACACTTCCAGCATGAACACTTCCAAACCAGTAGGGAAGGTAAGTGGAAACCACCCATGGTGCAATGTCAACATAGACATGTCACAGAAAATCCAGCAGAGGCCTGAAAATTCTTAGCTCTGCTTTAGAAGGGATTTATGTAAGAATGGGTAAGTGGTCATATTCTTCTTCCAAAATTCTTATTGACCCTCTCCCAGGTGAATTTGGATCAGCTCCTTTAACCTGAGCTGACATATATCACATTCATCTCTTAGTTTTGTCTCCATGAATTTGTAGCTTCTGATTGTCCAAAACTACTTGCTTCTTCATATTCCCTCAATGCCCAGTAATCCTACATGAAGAGAATTGACTCCTACCATGCCCAAACAATGACCCAGAAAGCATATATCTCCATGTTTTTATCATTTGTTCAAATGCTTCATCTGGAGCAAATATTTAGGGATCTGATCAGAAGAGTCACCAAGCTGAGGGCATATCTTTTAGAAGCTGATGTTACAGGTTTTCAGTTTTGCAGCATAATGAAATTCTAGAATCACAAATTTGTGACAACCTTTGAACTGTTCCAAATGTTTCTGCCCATAGGTTGAGGTCAAGTTGAATCAGCACATTTTTCAATCTGTTGATTAAACCATGTCAACTTGTAAGATCCAGAAAATACTGTAGGTCATCTCAGTGTGGGTGCCTGCCTTTTGGAATGACAACTTTCTAGAGATCCATATCGTTCCCACATTAATGATTTTCTAGAAATTATTTAAAACCTGGTTGTTCTTTTGGGCCTTGGGAGAAAATGTTTGTGGTGTGTGTGTGTGTTATTCATTTTCCTTCTAATTATAAATATTTTAATTCTTTTAATTGATAGGTTATAATAAACAAAAATCTCTCCTGAATTTGACACTTTGTGTCAAGTCAGATAAATGGCATTCTAGATGGAGATGCAGTTGATAGGGATAGAGAGGGAGAGATCTATATGGGATGGGAGTGATTTGACAAAAGCCTGAAGCCAAACTACCTGCTGATACTCACCATTTCTTCATCAGCTTCCACTGTTGCATTATTGCATTTGCACAAAGCTTTCTATCACATTCCATCCCTTATGCATAAGTCTCCTTAGGAAGTCTTACTCAGAATACATAATAATTACCTTAACTTAATCTATTACATCAGGAACCTTCCAAATTAATTTCCTTTTTTTAATTTAATTTTTCCATTTTTATAATTTACATAACAAATTACTGTGTCATATGTCTCTTACAGTTATTTACATTTATTTCTATACATTTTTGTTTCTCTGTTCTAACCAATTATACCACTTATCCCACACCTCCTAAAATTCTTATTCTTCATTGCCTTTCATTTCTAACGTAAGCTTATACATCTTAGCACATTCTAATATCTTATGCATAATCATCTCATTTCCCTGGTAGTTTAATGGTCAACTGATGGTAAAGATGTTCACATCAGAATGATATGTATTTACCATATTTTACGGAGTATAACATGCACTTCTCCCCTCTAAAAGTGGGTGAAAATTGTGATATGTCTTATACACCGAATGTTGCTGAAGCCCTGCCCTAGCCCCCAACCTTTGGCTGTTTTTGGCTTCAGCACATTGCATTGTGGACCTCCAAACACTCCATTTTAGACCCATTCCATGCTGCAGGAATCGCCACAGCACATCATTCTGCATGTCACATTTTCGGCCTCCACATACCCCATTTTTCGCCATTTTTGGCCGGTTCCAGGTGGCAGGGATCAGTGGCCAAAAATGTGATGCGCGCAGGCCAAAAAAGGGGTGTGCGGAGGCTGAAAATGCAATGCACGGGTGCCAAAAACGCGATGTGGAGAGGCAGTGATGGGCTGTGGCAATCCCAGCAGCCTGGAATAGAGCGTGAGGAGTCCAAAACGGTGATGTGTGTATGTCAAAAATGTGACATGTAGAGTCCAAAAAATGCAACACATGGAGGCAGCAATGGGCTGTGGCAGCAGCCTGGAAGACCTGACTGGCGGTATTCTGGGAGGCCGATCCAACTGCCAATCAGCTGTTTGTGCTGAATCAAGCTGCGATGACGTGCTGGCGCTGATTAGGCTGTTTGCTGCAGTATATCTTCTCATAGGGAGGTTAAGTATGATGTTAAAATAGAATGTGCATTTCATGTTTTAGTTGCCTGGGTGTGTGTGTGTGGAGGGGGTAACCATATCATAATCACATTTAATTGCTGAGAAGCAGATACTTTGGTCAAATGGCAGATAATGCTCCACAGTTCTCCCCTTGGTGTGCATTATTTTCTCCATCTGGTGTATTATTTTCCAAGTTTGCTTCATTTGGTTTTTAAATGTTAGTTAACAGCTGGTAGAAATATTTTTCTGTTTGTTATTGTGCATGTCCATAGTTCATATTATTTTAAATATTCTATGTAGCATTTAGCTTCTGGGCGCTTTTGATTTCTATCTAGATTTTTGTGTATTCTGAAACAAACAAAAATATTTCTTAAGTAAAGTGGTCTACATCCTTTAAACCTCAACATATTTTCAATATGTTTTAAGGATGGCTGCTATATGATATTTCTTTTGTTTGGGCTCTTGAGCTATTTTTCTTTAGAGGAATGGAAAATTTTAATAAAATTAAGAAGATTTTCCTGAAACAAACTAATTCCAAGAAATGCTATGATGTTAACATTCAGAAAAGTTTAGTTTGTCACTTGCCTATCTTGTGAGATTTTCTTCAGCAATAGGCTGCATTTTTAAATTTGCTGCTGAAAATGACAATGCTGGCATCATGACAGCTAACTCCTTAAACAAAGTGATACTAACTGAAGTTGCCCAGAATATTATGTGAATCTGCTATTTGAGATGGAATTGATTAATCAGATGTGCTTTCCCCTGGCATACCCATTTTCTTTTATTGCTGGTTGCTTTTTAATGTTTTTAGCCATCTTTAATAACCATCTTACAGCCATCTTCTGTAAAAAAAACCAGAATTGTTGGCAAATAACCAGGCTTAGAAATTAAAAGTATAAATGAACATACAAAATAAACTGTATGTTCATTCTTCATATTTCCTATGTTTGGAGGAAATTGATAAATATTAGAGCTGAATGAAAATCGTGCCTCTGCCTCCGTAACTTTAGTTTTAAAAGGGAATATTTTAGTTTAAAATAATCCTTGAAATGAGATCTTTTGTTACCTAGATTTACTCCTTCACATATTTAGTAACATTAGCCATACCCTTCTGCCACTAATAGACAAACATCTTAAAGCTGTCCTAAAAGAACCTCAGTTTTGTATTTTCAATGAAATTCTGAGAGACCTTCCTATCTCTTCATTTGAATCAGAATATCCCACAAAAGTATTTCTTCAATTTTGGAGAAAGATGGAAGTCAGATAGTGTCAAATCTGAACTATATAACAGATGGATAAGATAATGAGATCCAACTTTGGTAGCTTGTGGGATGTAAGATCTAGTATTGTCATGTTGCATCAACATTTCCTTCTTATGCTTCTGAACTCTGCTTAATAATTGTTTCACAGATGTTGAGTATTGCAATGTAGTATTCTGAAGTGATAGTGCTGTCATGTTCAAGGAAATCTATGTGAGTGGTATCATCCCTCTCCCAAAATAACTGTAACCGTGAGATTTTCTGTTGAAGTCAGGGTTTGATTTTTCCCCCTCCACATGTAAAGTTTGAGATGTTATTCCATAGAGTGACAGATCATTTCTGAGACATAATGATGAGCCAATTTTCATTGGCTATCACAATGCTGTAAAGAAATTCCTCACCTTCATTCTTGTAGCACAAGAACAACTTTTGGCAATTTTCAACTCTAGAGGTTTTTATCTTTGCTGTCAGCATGCAAAGAACCCATGTTGCACAAGCATTCAATATTAAAGGACATCAATAATGTGACCCACCAGCTCCTATACAATGCCAATCTTGACAGCAATTTCCTTTCTAGTGACTTATCAATTATCTTAACTCCATCGGATTTTCTCATGTGAAACTCCTTAGTTGCTGTCTCAGGTTATACATTCCATTCTTGATTATGCACATTACCACACTTATATTTTTTGTGATCCAGAAACACATAGTGCTCACATCAACAACCTGTATTTCGTAGTACATTTCAATTGGAAGCACTCCTTCTTTAGTCAAAAATTCAACCATGCTATGTTGCTTCAACTATATTGGCAAGTACAGGCTTCCATTTCACAAGCAAAAGCAGCACAACCTTTTCTCTGAGAACTTCCTGCCAACTGAAATGAAAGAACAAATGCTAAGAACATGCCAGAACTTCTAATGCATCAGTAGCGCCATCTGCTGGCAATTATAACATTCCAGACACTTTCATTTGTTCAACCAGATGCATTTGTACCAAAGACTGAAGAAAAAGCATTGATGTTGGGATAAGGTTAAGAGTTGAGCTCCTGACAAAATTAAATAGCTGTTGATTCATAGCAAAATATAGTTTTGCCTATGATAATTTCAATTCTTTATAAACTGTTATTCTCTTTGCATTTGGTTATCTACATCCCTTTAGACAAATTGAAACCCACAAGAAATAAACAGGAATATATTGAGGTTCAGCTCTCTGCATTGACACCTCTAATCCAAAGTTAAATAGAAAGAACACTGCAGCATCCAAGCTAATTAAGTTTTGAACAAATGTACAACAACACTTTTATTGCTAAAAAAATGTTTTAAAACAACTGTCCTTTCAAAGTTTAAACATATGAAAATAATTACTCTCAAAGAATTTGAAACAAAGGAAACCTAAACCCTACTTCTGTTATTATGATTTTGGACAATTATTAAGGGAAGATCCATATATGTTAAACTCACTGCCAATTTTTGTTATTGCAACTTTCAATGTGTAATATTCAGCCACAGGATATCAGAGATGATAAATCGGATGTCGCATCTACTTCCTGCACGTCACTGCTGCTTATATACCAATACCAGCTATTTCCATAGCCTTAACCATTATTTGGCACACAGCACATTATATAATTACAAAAAGACATTACTGTTGTGTCTTCTCTCCCCCCTCCCAAAAAAAATTATGTAGTCTCTCCCATTATTTAAGGTTGATGAATGGATATGTCCTAAAAATGCAGCAATATCTTGTTCCTCTGTTAACAACTCTTCATGTGGAACAGCAACACTGGGGAGGAAATCATATTCTTATCTTAAATGCTAAGGCCATCGGTATCATTTTGCAAGGTACATCACTGAGAAAGGCTGAGATGTTGATCACAAATTGTGTTCAGATTCTCACCATCACCTAGGCAGCGCAAACTGATCAGAGGAATGCTTCATGAGTTTTAATTAAATATTTTTTTTATAGAAGACGCTTCTGATCAAAGAACGTGGATGATGCTTCTCAAAAATGTAAGTCACAGGTTCAGAGCAGAGGGTTCTGTAAGGCAACAATTTAAAAAGTCAACATGAAAAAGGGGGTTCTTCAAATGAAGCACCGCCCGTTTTTAATGTGCATTGCGCAAATAAAAACACAATCACCCAACATGATACATCGCACAAAGAAATTCTACAATCGCGTGGGCCACATTGGCTTTTTTTGATACCCCCTGCCCCCGGCAAACACTTCTGCATGGAGCTATCCAGTGGTGGGATTCAAATAATTTACCAACCGGTTCTCTCCCCTAATTATGTCTTCCAACAACCAGTTCATCAAACTGCTCAGAAAGTTAACAACTGATTCTCCCAAAGTGGTGCGAACTGGCTGAATTCCACTACTGGAGCTATCCCATCCAAATGGTTCACATAGGACAGTCCTACTTACCGGCACCTAAAAAGATAATATAGAAGAAATAAGCATGGCAGTATTTTAATTTTTTATGACAAAAATCTAAAAAAACAAAAAATCACAGTGACTGAAAAAGACATAGTAAGGGCTTTTAGAGCTTTTTCACCCTAAGGTAAACCTCATCTTAGACTCTAAATCAGGAATAAACAACAGATTCCTGCAGGATTGGTTTGAAAGCTGTATTTCCTGACAGGCTAAGTTGAAACTTAATAATTTTCTTGCTAACAATCCTCCTTTTCTTCTTTTCTCGCTTCACCAAATTAGGCTGCTGGAGAATAAAATCCTCATCTCCTGGAGGCCTGCTATCAGAATAGACCAAGGACCACAGTAGATTAGAATTGCATATAGCCCAAGAGCTGAAGATTGCCTGCCTCTGTGGTAAACCTTAAGTGTATTTAAACAAATACAGCTGGCAATACAGACCTTTGAATAAATAAATATAAAGTCAGTCATGTGGGAAATGTTCTAATTTAGTTTCCTTCCAGATGTGCTAACTTCCTATTTGTTCAACAATTTCATGTTTATGTTCTTTTTTTGTAAATGTTAATTTTCTACTTGTCGATTTAATTAGGATTATTGTTATTATTTATTTATACATCTAAAATAGTGCATTCTATTTTACCACTTTACTCTGCTCCATAATATGGTCTTACACGCTCGCCTGAGAATAAATTTCAACTGAATAACAAAGGAATCAGTTATGAATCTATTTCCATATTGATAGTCACATAGCAGAGATGATTCAGTTCCTATTGGCACAACCAATATGAATTGTTTCTAAAAATAATGGGAAAAATCACAGTCTATATTCAGTCAAACAGTGAGAATACAAAATATTAGAGTTATAATAGCTTTAAAGCGTCAGATAATATTCTGACAAATATTTTAAATAATAAGGAAGCTCTTGGGTATAAAGTGCTCATGTATGCATCATTTGAGGTGTCCAGTTGTGATCTTTGTTTAGATTGCCCTGAGAATCATTTTTGGACAAGTAGAAATGAATGAAAGAAGACTTGAATATATATTATGGCTTTTGATTTTTGAAACTTAACTGCATAGTTATACAAACAAAAATCATATTTTTTGTGTGAATCTATTGGAGTGCTGCCATGCCACCCGCAGAGCACCAGATGTCCCACATAACTTCCTTAGATAAGCTGGCAAGAAAATCAGCAGGGGACAGTCAAGCTGTTGATTCTGTGTGGGTGCACAATATTCCACTTGATATGTTTTACTCCTCAGAGGTTCAATTATATCTATTTACATGACTTGTAGATAATGTACATTTGGGCAAAAAAACACCATCATCCCTCATATAACCTTATCTTATAAGTTAAGACCAGTAAACTGTACATTCTTGTTAGCTTTTCATAACAAACAAATCCGCAATTCATGGAAATTATTTGAACTTTGATCTACTAATCTAAAATTATTCACATCAGCTTGATATACAATCGTCCTCCAACAGAAACCCCTGAATGGAAAACAAAGTTGAATGGAAAATTATACTCTCCGAAGAAGTAAAATGAGATTGATACAGCTTGGTTGCTGTATTCTATTGCTGTATTCTCAATGGTGCTAAGAAATCTTTTATCTACCAACCCCCTTTTTCCTTTTTTTATAATTGTTTATACTGCATTTGGCATCCAAAAAGCTTCTATTATATGGTAGATAAATAAACATTGTAACAATATTAGTAAAATAAGGTATAAATGAAGCCCTCAATCTACTGCTCTACAGGTTATTAATCTTGGCTTTCTACCAAGACTTTCTACTACTGGTATAATAATGTAGAATATGTGTCTGACCTGACTTATCTTCAGAGCAAAACTGCTTAAATGTTATAACTGAGCAAAGTGTAGCCTGATGTTATTTGATCTTGCTTATTTTCTGATCTACTTTTACTAATCCATCGAAATGCCCTTGTTGTAAGTGACGGGGTCTCCATTTTATTAGAAAAGCATGGTAATAAAATATCATAAATGAATAAATAAACAAACAAACAAATATCTTGACTCATATTCAGCTTCTATTACAATGAAATACACTTTCTGGTGGATTATATATTCATTCCAGAACTAGGAAGTAAAATGAGAATAAAAACATCTCCAAATCAGAGCTTATTTCCATTATTATTTCTTGACTTTATTCTGGAGCTTTTTTCTATGCCGCACTTCATCATGACAGAATAGAAAAAAAATCCTTTGAGTATTTTTTTTAAACGTGAAAAATAAATAAGCAAGGAAAAAGCATTGTACGTGGGAATGTATGATTTAAAATGGGACATTGCTGCTAAACATTTGAAAGAAATGATACCAAAAATTTTGGGTTGGTGGTGAATGTATCACTTTTGCTTTGCTCTGAAAATTGGAATATTTTCAACAGTAAGAAAGCACTTATAGCAATTGGGACATTGAGATAAGGTTGCTTAATAGTATCAGGGTCAAATAACATGAAGGATTTATTGAATAGAAATGTTATTTGCTGTTACATATTATTTATGAGCCATTCATTTGAAAACTTGCTCAATGTCAAACAACCTTGGCTATTGCTACTACTGTGTAATAAATACATGTTTTCATCAGTATTATAAACAACACAACACTACAACACTTTCTAATGTTCTTCAAACAATTCATATAAACAAAAAAACGTATTCAGGCATTATCAGCGTTGCTAATACCGAATCCTAATTTGTATTTTCTGTGGTACAAAAACTTCTCTTCTAGAGACTTTTATGCTTACATTTGCAGCAGCTAATATCATTTGAATTATGATGGGAGAGTATCTACAGACCCCTCACATCCTGGGCATAAATTGTTTCAACTTCTACCCTTAAAACAACGCTATAGGGCACTGCACACCAGAACAACTAGACACAAGGACAGTTTCCCCCCCCCAAATTCCATCACTCTGCTTAACAACTAATTTCCACAACACTGTCAAATAATTTACTAAGACTGTATTACTATTATTATTCTCTTCCTTACTAATATCTACCTCTTCCCACTTATTACTAGAACCATGTACTTTTATCTTTCAATTTATATTATTTTTGTTTGTTTCCTAGTATGATTTGATAGCTTATTAGTAACCTTGGCTATCACTAAGTGTTGTATCTTTTTATTCTTGATG
>JANHFT010007743.1:2993-25046 GCA_032467955.1 Pseudoxenodon macrops | reverse complement strand
TAGTATATGTAAAAAGTGATATATGAAAATGAAATGTAAAATGAATATTGTGGAAAATAAAAATTGTTTAAAAAAAATATATGTTAAAATGTATTGTACCATGACACAAGGACATCTTTCACACTTTCACACTTGTTTCACGTTTATATTTGTTTCATACTTGTTTTTAAGAGTAAGCCAGAGATATAAGGGGGGGAAAAGCACAAGGCTTCTCCCAGCAGAACCACACTACCAACATGCAGTTTTACTCAACTAACGAAAGAGAGAAAAGTCCCTTGAAGAGTAAATTAGGTAAAGTGGGCCAAAAAGGGGAATATCCAATCCAGAAGGAAGAATCAAGCAACCCACAAAAGAGAGTCTTGGGGGACATTTTGCAAGGGGTGGGTGGGTTGAGAGTTGGTTTGTTTATGTAAATGCATTCTATGCCTGTGAAATATACTGTACTGGAGAGAGAGAGAGAGAAGAGAGAGAGAGGGAGGGAGGGAGAGAGAGAGAGAGAGAGAGAATAATATAATATACAAGACTAATTCAGTATGCTTGGAATAATAATAATAGGTATAGGTAAAGGTTTCCCTCGCACATATGTACTAGTCATTCCTGACTCTAGGGGGTATTTCAAAGCTGAAAAGCCAGTACTTTCCGAAGATGTCTCCATGGTCATGTGGCCGGCATGACTAAATGCCGAAAGTGCATGGAACACTGTTACCTTCCCACCAAAGGTGTTCCCTATTTTTCTACTTGCATTTTTACATGCTTTCGAACTGCTAGGTTGGCATAAGCTGGGGTAAGTAATGGGAGCTCACTCTGTTAACGGGCACTAGGGATTCGAACCGCCAAATTGCCGACCTTTCTGATCGACAAGCTCAGCATCTTAGCCACTGAGACACTGCATCCCTGGAATAATAATAACACTGCACCTTAAAATAGGAATCCAAGCTTTAAATTTGTTTCATTCTACTAGGAATCATTTTCCAGAATTGTTGAGCTTTGCAACATTGCTGCCAAATATGAAGAAATTATCCCAACTGCTCACTATTTTTTAACATTTCAATAGACCAGGTTTCCTTTAAAGAAAAAGAAAAAAAATGGCTGAAATTGTACAATTGTCAGAAATCTCAGTTCTTGAGTTTCATGCACAAATACCAAAATCTTGTTTGTTCTGAGGTGAGATTTGCAAGAGTACTGAAAACTTTTGAGAGTTGTCTCAGAAGCTAACATTTTTATATTTATTTATTTATTATGAAAATAATACAAAGCCAGTAATTTTCATGCTGGATGAAACTGATTTAAACATAAATATAAAATAGTTCAATTTTTACATATTTTAGTGGTACTGTGGCACCCAAGAATACAACATGTCAACATCTCTTGGTTGATAAACATGTGAGAAAAAGATGGATTCATACTGTATAAACATGTCACAAAAGGAATGTTTTTTTTTAATGTTTAATTACATGTTTAACTACCTCTCATGATTAGGATATATCAGTTTGGTTGCCTTGGCAGCTGAGCTGGATTTTCCTTTAAAACACCCTTGTTTTAACCTTTCCCATCCCCCTTCCTTTAGTTCAGTTAAAAATCAAACAGCTAATACGTTTGCTATGGTGAAAGATAAAACATACTGCATATGCAGATGTACACAGAGAGAATCGAAGTGTTGTATGAATGGCTAAAGAGGAAATATACCTGTAACAGTAATTCACATATATGCTCAACTTTAACCTGTAGTAAATGCATAACAGAGTATGATCATCCATCTTTAGAGTCTGATTCTTCCTTTGTACTTTATCAGAATACAATGTTGACCATACAGTACACAATTACCCAAAATTAAGTCCTACTGAACATAACGAGTTTTAATTTTGAGAAAAACACGTAGGTTTTCCTCTTTTAATATTAATACTCAGGATTCAGTCTATTGATTTATAGCCTTTCACGATAACAGCAATGTTTCCTTTTGTGACATGTTTATACAGTATGGAGTTTGATCCTTTTCTCACATGTTTAAACAGTATGAAACTCGACTTAATCACACAAAACCAGCATGAAGACTTTAATATTCAACTTGGACGTAAAGATGTACCATTTCAAGTCATTAAATCCATCAATTTTGAAAGCCCTGTTCAATATTTATTCCAGTTTACATTTCCAGTTTTTATAGTGAGCTTTCTTCTCACTGTAACATGCTGAGTTGATGGAAAAGCGACTCTTTTCTATAGCAATCCCCCAGCGTTTTTGACATTTTATAAAGCATCTGGTGCTAACATTCTATAAAAGTGAAGTTATTTTGTGTTCCAGTACCAAAGATGCTGTTTTGATTACCATTTATATAGCAATCTTATATAGATAATGTGCTTTACAATTCTTAGTTCATTTTTTCACAAACATTTCTTAAAGGAAGGTTATTTATTTATGAATAAATATCATCAGGAGAAATCAACGTCTGGGACAGGACTTGAGTTTTTGAAACTGTTGGCTGTATCCAAGACATCACCCATTGTTGCTATCTATTCATTTTATACTTTTGTATGTCGCAGTTAATCCATTGTATCCTATTGAGACCACATAAATTGTCCATGCATAAAAAAGGCAAATAAAGAAATGTTACTGTGCTTGAAAACTCTTTGTAATACTTAGGGCTTTTCTAACATTCACCTTGGTTGGTGGATTCCCCTGCCTCTATATATCTTGAACTGTGCTGGGAATACAAGCATCAAATGCTTTCATTTCCACAATGGATTTTTGAGAATTCTTTTAGTCTACCTCCTGTGCCTAAGGGGCTCATGAAAAGAGCATGTGCATGTTAAGCTGGCCTGAAAAGGTAACATAAATGTCCTTAAAGTGGAGCTATGTACAGGTGAGTTCATATGCAATAGTTTGTCACTGTATTATAGGATATTTTAACAAGTTCCTATAACCCTGAAGTTCTTGGTGTCTCCCATGTAAGTATTAATCAGACCCAGTCTTGCTTAGCTTTTTGAGATCAGCTAGCTACTGCCACTCAGGCAAGCATGCATACAGACATAGGGATTATTCAGAGACTAAATATTCTTTATTATGTTATTCATGATTAAAGTCATTTTTGATACAGAATTCCACTACTGGGTTTATCTATTAGCTGGAAATATTAAAATAAACATTGGGGGGCGGATTTACATTCTGAGAGGAAATACCAGGATCACAATGCAAACATAGGCTAATTTCAAAAAAATTCTTGCAGATAGGTGTAGTGAGCAGAAAATGGTCAGACATGCACTAACAAAATAATTGCTGGTGCATTTCCATGTTTTCCCATAATAATATGATAATGGTAATGATTCTTCACAGTTCCTAATTTGCTGTAAGAAGAAAATAGTAAGAAGAAACAACTTTAGGTCAAAGGTAAGTCTCTGATTCCTGCTATAGAACATACAGTAGCGATGTGTCCTCTCTTTATCAGAGTAACATTGGGTCTTTGTTGAAGGCAGAATGAAAGAGACAAATAAGAGCTGTGTGAGACCGCCTGGAGAAATGTTAATTTTTCACATGTTTGATTGTTGATAATGACCTCTTTTTCAAAGTTCAAAGTGCCTCCTGGTTTCTCAGAACTATTCTTTCTGACTCATAAATCCCAGAATACTCTGAGTCGTTAATCACCATTTCAAATGCTACATTATGTCTGAACAAGGAGAAGTACTTCATCATTTGAAGTGATTGATTACAAATAAAAGAAGCAGGTGCCTACTAATGGCAAAAGAGCTTGATGAATAAATCTTTAAGTAAAATCACCAGGAAAAGAAAGATACAAAGGGGAGGGGGGATGTCAGACCTATATCAAGCTCTAACGAAATACGAACCTAGTTTAATGTTCTCAAATTATTTGTCAAGCTGTTTTTGGATATGAGTTTTTAACTTCTATTTATGACATTTCCTTTATTGTATCACCTTACATTGCGGTCCTTTGACCAAACTATATGTAGTCTAGTTCTTCTCCAGATACACACACAAACACACAGACACACATGCACACACACACACACAAGAGTGCATGCTTCCTGTTCTAACATATGTCGGTGAAACATGGACACTAACCTCACAATCGATACAAAAGCTATGAGTGACACAAAGAGCCATGGAAAGATACATGCTCGGCATTACAAAACAAGATAGAAAGACCTACACATGGATTAGAGAACAAAGAAAAGTATAAGATATCATCAAGAGAGTAAAAGAATTGAAATGGAAATGGACTGGTCACATAGCAAGAACTGATGGCAGGTGGATCAAGGTGGTCATAGAGCAGATCCCACATGATAAAAAAACATCCATGAAACAGATCTAAAAAGGGTGGATTGATGACATCAGCAAGTATTGCAGGCCCAATTGGCAAAAGAAAGCTCTGGACCATATTGATTAAAAACATGCAGAAAAGACCTTCATCCTGCAGTTGATAGACAATGGCTAAGATGATGATGATTTGATGATTTATGAGATAAAACTTAAGATGTTATCTGTAGCCCAAGGACCATGACCTGTTCCTGAAGCCCTTTTTGTGGCTGTTGAAACTTCCTGAGCTTAGAGTACCAAAAGTAATCAGCAATTTCCTGACAGCTGACAAACCCCAAATCTGCAAGCAGCATTTAATTGTTATGTGCTTTTTATCATATGCACTAATTAGTTTTCCTATAGCATATGCCCTTGGTTGGTAACACCAGTAACATTTGTCGCACACAGTCACTGTTAACAGTATATTTTTTGCATCCGTTCTATTTGCATCTTTCATGATATGATAGATAAAGCAATTGCAGACATGCCAATGGAATCCCATCAAACAGGTTACATTACATTGTACTCCCAACTGTTCCAAAAGAATTCTGATTTTTGCCTCAAGGTCAATATTGGTACAGTAACTTTTATTTTTTTGTAGCTAATTTCCATTCTTTCTTTTTTTAATTTCCTCCTGATCATACTATTTACAATTTCTCAGCAAATGCCTGTAACTCGGAAAAAAATATTGTATCCATCTGTAGACTGCAGCTCTTACACACACAAAAACATATGCTTCAAGACATGTGTTAGCTTTGTAAAATGCCACAAGATGCTTTGGTGCTTCTAATGCAATAGACTGTCAAGACGTATAAAATTCTGGTGTTCTTTTCAGTAAAAGCAGTTCAAAATGGCAGCATAGTTAATTTTAAAATGGTTATAAGAGAGGTGACCTAGTTCATGATGTGAGTAAGCTCATAGACGCACCTCTTTGGAGGTGGGAATCTTTTTTTTTTAAACATAGCATGAAGCAAGGTTTTAGGACTATAAACACTGCCATATTTTCGTGGGCAATTTTCTATTTAATCTTTCAGACAGATACAGAAGAGAATGGAACAAGGCACCAGAACTTCATATCAGAGATCAATAATAGAATAATGAATCTTTTTCTTTGATACCAAATTATTTGGATTGCATTACATCTCTCGGAACGCATCTAAAAAGGGATTAAATGACTACATTTCTGAGAAAACCATCAGGATCAGATATGCTACTTATGTACCCATGAGCAAAGGAAACAAACCATTTGTGTGGTAATATCATTTAAATGTTTCCAATTTATGCTAATATCTGATATCATGACACAAGTATTTAACTGTGGCATTTGTGAGATGATGTCACCACATACATACTATCCTTTGGCATCACATACATACTATCCTTTGGCATCAGATATGCATGTGGTTGTTACAGACTCCGCTGAATCTATTTTAAATTATGGTAAATCCTTCCTAGATCAGAGGATCCATAATTGTTATATCTTACCTTTTTATCATTACCTATAGGTAAGGACATGGGAAGGGAATAATATCTTTCCCTCATACCTAAATTTGCTCCTCATTTCTTCTCTCATTTAATAAAAACAAATTTCACTAAGAACAGAACAGAACAGAACAGAATAGAATTCTTTATTGGCCAAGTGCAGTGGTGGGATTCAACATTTTTTACGACCGGTTCTGTGGGTGTGGCTTCGTGGGTGTGGCGTGGCTTGGTGGGCATGGCTTGGTGGGCATAGCAGGGGAAGGATTCTGTAAAATCTTCACTTCCTCCTGATCAGCTGGGACGCTGAAGGCAGAGAATAGATGGCAGAAGGGCCAGTCAGAACTACTCAAAATTTCCGCTACCGGTTCTCCAAACTGGTCAGAACCTGCTGAATACCACCTCTGGCCAAGTGTGATTGGACACACAAGGGATTTGTCTTTGGTGCATATGCTCTCAGTGTACATAAAAAGAAAAGATACATTTGTCAAGAATCATAAGGTAAATATATCATTCTGTCACAGAGCAGTATAATTGATGTATGAAGGCAGTCATGGGAGCAAAACAGAACAGAAGAGCTAAAGTTTGAAAGAGTTTTCATTGAAGGCTCTCACCTCATTTATAATTATGTTTATATAGTTATTTTTCCCTAGATCATCATTCATTCGTGGATCAAGACTTCTAAGGAGAAGTCTTCTAAGGGGAATTCTCCATATACTCCTTCACCCGTCAACAATCACTTACTTACCTTTCAAAGATCTCCAGAGTTCAGGAGGATAAGGTAGGGAAGGGGAATAGATTGCTCTGTTGCTGGGTTATGTTGCAGAATTCCACAAGTGGCCATCTTTTTTCTGAACAAAAAAATAACACTAGTGAAGCTCTTGGTTTTCCTTTACTTGGTAGATGTTAATCTTAGTGAACTAACACTGGGGGAGCTAAGGTTCACATTAGCAAAGGAGAAAATTCTTCTTGGTTTTCTTTTCCTCACTAGACACTAGCCTTAGCGCCCACAAAATTAGCATCCCTCAATGAAAGGAAAACCAAGAGCTTTGCTAATGTTATCTTTTATTCAGAAAAAGATAGGAGGAGGGAGAAAGGAGTACAAACAGCTATTGGAACCAGAGGGGTGGGATACACAGCATGAGGTTTCTCAGAGGGTGGGGGAAGCCTGAGGGAGGTGGGCTTGTGCCTGGCTAGGCACCCCATGGTCCATCCTACCCCTGAGGCAACCCATGCTTCACTGAATGATCCACACATTCATTTAATAATTCATTGGGGGAAGCAGGGATAGGGAATTGTTGAGTAAAACTCTTAATGGCCATCATGACACGTGATCATAATATACAGGTTTTATTACAGATTCTTGAACACTACCTTTAATTCAAAAACTGCCTGTAATTCTTTGTTGCCTTCTAGCCAGTGTTCAAATGTTTTACCCTATATTTCATAGCCCTGCATATATTATCCTCACAGTCTTCATAATTCAGAATCATTCCCTGTCAGCCATGTCCTGTGCCACCAGAAGAAAGGACTATCAGACTCAAGTAGTAGTGCAAAAAATAAGGTGATTCTAGCTATAGCTTCTTGTTGAAACTTTTCCTTTTCATCTCTACCTATAGTTAAAAGGGAGAAGTAAACAGGATAAAAAAGAGTGTGAGAGTGAATAAGATTTATTTTTTCTCAATTTTGTCGACAGTGCTCCAACCCTCATCTAATTCTTTTTTTACTTTTCAGCCCACAAATACCACCAAAGTCAACTATTTTTTAGAATAGAAAATGACATTATTATTTATTAAATTTATTAGCCACTCATCTAACCTCAGGGCGGTATGATTCCTAGCAACATTGCTCACCTCAATGGTTGTCTGCAACTTGAAATTTATTTTGGAATAGCAGCAGACTGGATTAGTTTTAAACCTATGAATTTTAATCTTACAGACTGAATAAGAATATATTTAAAGGCTTCTCATATAGAGTGTTCCCATGTTTCTCTTTAATGCTGTACTGTTATTTATCATATGAAACTAATATTCACTGGATTTTACTTCACAGGAATAGATGTATCATCTTGTTTTGCAGCTTATGTTAAACAGTAATAGATGACGATGATGATGATACCACCAAAAAGCTGAAGAAAGAGCAGAGAAAACTGTTTTGCTGATTGAAAAGGCAGAAGCAGAAGGTGAAACAACAGCTAAAATAGATGCTTGTTCTCTGTTTCAGATGCTGGTTATCAAAATGGAAGGAACTGTCTTCCCTCTACTCTTGTGTTCTCAGTCCAGTGATCCTAAATTCATTTTTCACCTCCTGATCTTCAGAAAAAGCACCTGTGCTACAGGAATAATTGCAAATTGTAATATCTCCTTTCTTAAAGTCAAAGCTGCAAATATTTTGCTGTCAGAGGTTGACAACAAATTTGTCCATCTGAAAAGCTTTTTCTGTATAACAAACCAACTCCTGTGGTGCGTGTTATTGTTTTATTTGCAATGCCCAAATGTCAGCAAGTAAAAGTGATACCTTATAGCTGAATGGAGCAAAGTCTAGGAGAGTGTTTGGCTAAGTATCCTCAAGTTAGGCATGTTGGCGTAAATAAGACAGAGCCTTTGCCACTGTTTGCCCTTGCTTTTCACATACCAGCCTTCTTGTATCTCACAAAAACCTATAAATAAATAAATAAAGGTTGGAAGATCTATTCCTGATTTAAGTTTTTCCTGATACATCAGGAATCGTATGATATTTTATTTGGGAAAGCCAGGGATTATCCGTGTATAGATTTGTCATTGATAATGACAGTATAATTGGAAAAACTGACCTGATTCTAAAAAAAAAAAATTCATTGGAAGAAATCCCCAAAATAAAATGTAAGAAGTAGTTAGATTGCCTTCTTGGAAAACCCAAAACCTGGGCAAGCAATTATCTGTACTTAAAATCTCTTTGATCTAAGTGACACCCTATGTTTTCGCTCCCAAATTTGTTCATAAGAATCTTCTTAAATAAGAGTTTAGGATTTCATTTAATTAAGATTTTTGTAACAACATATTCAACTATTTTGTAGGTCTCTTTATAAATAAGGTAAGTGTACTCAGAAACACAAAAACATAGCTAGAGTGGCTGAATAGTGTAGGGATTAGAGTGTCACCTTTGACATGGGGGACCAGGTCACATACCCTGTCTGGTACCTATATTACCAGTAAAGTTTTTGGGTGAAGACCCCCTAAAGCTTCACACTCAGTTGTGTGAGTGGCATAAACTAGAAGAGTCATGCATGAACATTGATCAGATTAAGAAGGTCCATGTCAAATTCAGGGATCCTGGATAACCTGACAATAAAAGGACTGCTAGAACAAACCATACATTGACAAGACAAGAGAACCTGGAATTGATTGGATGCTACTACAACAGTAGACCTAATAAGATAAGATATATGACAACAACATAAAAAGCAGTATGAGAAGCTGGAAAAAAATCCAAGGCCTGAAGAAGGAATTAAAGACAATAGGAAAGTAAAGGCCAATGTGGTCCCAATGGTAGTAGGAACACTTGAGACTGTGACTCCTACGCTGAAAGAACAGCATCAGAATTCTCTGTCCAGAAGAGTGCAGTGCTAGGAACAGATAAGATATTGTACTGAAACTCAAACTCCCAGGCCTCTGGTATAAGACCAAGACTCAAGACTGAGGAAGACCACTCATTAAGGTGATAAATATTTTTTTACATATATACATATGAACATACATAGATGGATGCGCGCGCACACACACACACACATCCTGATAAAACGAAATCGTTGTAGCTGACCTTGAGTATGTTTGGTTTAATGAAAAGAAGGACTAGAGGCGACATGATAATAGTGTTCCAATATCTAAGGGGCTGCTACAAAGAAGAGGGGGTCATCTATTTACCAAAATAACTGAAGGCAGAACAAGAAGCAATGTATGGAAAGTAATCAAGGAAAGAACCAACTTAAAACAGGGGGGGGGGATTCAATTAATCATAAACAATGATAATAAACGAGCAATTGGGCTTGCCTCCAGAAGTTGTTGGTGCTCCAGCACTGAAGAAAAGATTGGACAACCATTTGTCTGAAGTGGTATAAGGTTTCCTGCTTGAGCAGGAGGTTGGATTAGAAAACTTTCAAGATCCCTTCTAACCCTGTTATTCCGTTTTGTTATTCTGTTCTGTTATGTCCTGTCCTTGGTGCTCACTGAACTTGGTTGTTTCTTGCAGATACTAGGTAGCATCAATTCTAGTAGGGGATGAGGGTTTTAATTTCATTTTATATAGTAGCATGCCCTAGTAGGGTTGCCAGAAGTAGTCATCGTGGTTCTTTGAGTGGGCTGTTGTTAGCTTGCTTGTTTGAGTTACTCAGAGAGCATAAAACTCTGAGAGCACCAAGGACCCTATATATACATGTGTGCGCGTGCGCGCACGCACACGCACACACACACACACACTTTAAACATACACACATTAAAATAGAGGGAGGAAATGTTTTTCTTCTGGAATTGAGAAATTTTGAAATAGGAGATATTGAATCAATGGGTTAAATTTTTTAATAAGAAGAGATGTTCTGAAATCTGTTTTTTTATATAGCAAAGTGATTTTAATCCTGCTTTAGTTTTCATGTATTTTCAGGTACGCTTTGATTCATTATAGCAGAAAAGGACACCACTCAATAGCTTTGACTACAAGATGTTCCAAGCACACCACTCAATAGCTTTGACTACAACAGGTTCCAGGAGAAACAAAAATCGTCTGCAGGTAGTAGGTTATTCCCAGGCCTTTTTGAACCATATATAGCATATGCTGAATTTGTTTTGTTTCTTTTTTTTTCCTGTCATGTTTTGATTATTCAGTGGAAACATCAGAAATAAATACAACATAGGAGAATTAAAAACAGTCAAAAATAATCTGGATGTAGCATCTCTGGATGACATTGAAAATTGATTGATAATTCAATCATTGATAATTCTGCTGCTTGAAGGCATGTATACTGCGCTTTTAGAGCAGCAACAAAAGCTGAGTGACCTTAAGGACCACAATAAACTGTTGTGTTTTGTGTGCACCAAGTGAGACACTTTTTCTGAATCAATTTTGCAGCATTTAGAGTCCTGCAAAGTCAGTATTTCTGTGCAGAAAAGAACTGTGCCTCCTGAATTTGGGTGACCATTTGATTCTATTCATTAAAAAAAAATATTGCAAATCACAAATGGCTTCCTCCACAAAGGAAAAGACATCTGAGTTTTAAAAAATAATAACGCTGGAGAACATGAAACTGACAGCTCAAGAGAACACATAGTGGACTAAAGATGACCTGTTATAGACATTATAGAGCTTATAGGAATTCTCTCTTTTTGTATATTGACTTCTGCTGAGAAGTTGCTCAATTATCAGAATGAAAGGATCATCTACTACAGCAATAATTGAACCTAAGTACTTTGTTCTGTCAGGCACATTTCAACATACCCAAAACATCTATTTATGATTTGCAAAGTATAATGGCACAGAGATCAGAGAATTTGCCTCTTATTTGCTAGGCCAGAAGGACTAGCTCTGGGATACAAAAAAATATATGCATAAAACTCTTATTTTCTGCCATTGAATTTTTATCTAAATTGTTGCAGCTCAGATTGGGTCACATGAAGGAATCTGTAGAAATTAGCAGTTAAAGAATTAAATGTATTGAATGTTGTAGATGTAGAATTTATTTTGAATTGATTTTAAATGGCTGACTGTAGGGTCATTGTTCTATACCCCTGAAAATTCTATAAATGATCCCACATTTGGATATTTTTCAGGGATGTTTTTCCCTCCTCCTAACCTCAACCAGATTTCTGCAGCGAGAGAAAATGAGTTACAAATTGGTGAGATTTGTAGATTAAATGATTGGGGAAGGAGAAAAATACAAATCTAAGTGACATAGGAGAAGGACTTCTGTGCCTAATATTAATATTAAAGATATATTTTGGCTATCTTAGAGAGGCATAGATATAGCATCCTTTCAGAACAGAATCGGGTTTATTGCCTCCTTTTGTGTTGGCAGTTTTACAGTTCAATGTTTAAAAATCTGGCAAATAATACTGCATGATAATATGGTAACTAAAAGATAATCATCAACTTCAGTTCATCAGAACATAGTACATTTCTGATACAAAGATTATTACTTTGGCTGACATTTATAGAAAGTCTCAACTTCCACATGAGACTTAGTTCCACCTAATAATTATCACAGAGTGCTAATTGCAATTGCCAATATTTTAAAAGAAAGCTTTTTTTGTAGGCAGAATGTGCCAGTCAAAGGTCATTTCTCCACTAGTAATGACTTTATAACATTAGAGAGCCATTGTTGAAGTGATATAAATTTTGCCCTTGCTACTGCTATTTTGGCACAATTGGGAGTCTTTGGTAGGAAATTGACAAAGTGTTATTCACAAAGTGTTGCACCCAGAGTGTTATACACAGCATCCTAAATGAACATTCAAGAATCAACTGCATTTTCATGTTTTAATAGGTAGTTGGGGTTGTTCTAGAAAAGAAAAGGCTGTAGCACTGAACAGGTGAGAGTTTAGGGGAAAAAATGAACATAGGAATTAAACAATGATTGATGAGGGAGACAGCAAAGAAAGCCACGATCAATCAGAGGGATGAATTCAAAGATCTTTGTGAGGAAAAAAGAGCTGCAAAAACAAGAAATTGGACTGAGACCAAAAGAGGTCGAAACCCTGTCGACATCAGGAGACCAGAAAAAAAAGGAGTAGGGATTTAGGATGAATGATGTCTCAGCACATAAATGAGGAGAAACCACAGAGGAATTTCTAGTAAAGCAGTCAGAATGTATGAATTTGCAAGTAAAATTAAATTCCAGTCTTTCTTTGGTCAGCATAAAATCAGGAAAGTACGTTTGTTTATTTATTATTTTATTTGACTTTATAAGCAATACAATATCAAAGGATTCAGTGATAACAACAACACTTTGGAGACAGGAATTTGCTATAACATTCTAGAGTTAAAGGAGAAAATACAATATTCTTTAATTAGGACATTTTCAAGAAGGCTACATCTATCTTTACATTCTATCTATCTATCTATCAATTAATTTTTTAAGAAGAACATAACAATAAAGCAATATAAACTTTACTAAGTTTTCTTCCTGAATTCTTTTAAAATATTCCAGTCTGCTTTATCTTTTTTCCCCCCATGGAGTTATGTATCATCTGTAAAATATGTTATACCAATTTTCTCTTAAATTACAACATGGGGTCAGTTTTAGTGAATTTTTCAATAAATCTTGTAATGGATTTAAAAAAACAGTTTATCGTGCAATGTTTCATTTCTTCTCTATGTATATATTTGATTTTAATAGCAATCTATATATTTGTCCTAGTAGATAGTCTTAATTCTCTGAAAGTGTTTCAAATTTTATCACTTGTCTCAAAATTCTTTCTTCTTTCTCAAAGTTGCTTTTATCTTCTAGCAACCTGTAAATTCACTAACCATGGTACATTTTGATTTCAACTGATTATTCTTGCTGTACCTTTATTCTGTTTCTAGAGCAGGGGTGTCAAACCCGCGGCCTGCACCTTGAATGTGTCATGTGCTGGCCCTGCCCCCGCCAGGTTTAGCAAAGGGGAAAAGTCCCAATCCATCATGTGATCCCGCCGTAACAATGCGAGTTTGACACCTCTGTTCTAGAGTCTGGATACAATATATCTGCATACATAATTAAACTTTTCTTGCAATAATTATTTTCAAAATAGAAAGCATTTGTGGATGAGGCTAAAGGCAAGATTTCTGGATTTATTATTGCCTTTGTGGAATTTTATCCCTCCCCCAGTCCTGTCCTACACTATATTTTTTTTAAGTATTTGCCCTTTTCCCCTCTACTCTTATACCATAAGTATCTGAGAAGTCCATTAGTCAGGCTGAGACCTTCTAATATGGATACACTTCTATTCAATAATTTTATCTATTCAGATATCCATGACAAACAACTTTTCAATACTGCAAAATATAAATGATCTCTGCCTCTGTTTTTTTTAAATTGAAATATTCTGTTGTGTTTATTAGAAATGTTATCTTTAATATTTTTCCTGGGAACATACTCTGTTCCATATGTATTACATACACTTCTTTAACTATTAATTTAATATTGTAGTTAAAAAAATGCCACAAGGTTAGTCTATATGACTGTTTTTTCTCCAGATTATTTCCTTTTTATCAAACCAAGTTAGATATGTTTCTGGTATTGTTCTTGCCTTTGTTATTTTATTCATTGTTTTTGTCAGAGGTTCTAGGAGTTCTTCCAGTTCTTAATTATATAGAGCTACGAGCCCAATTGGGACTGGTACCTTTCCAAGCTTAATTTGTTTCACTGTTTCTCTGGTTTTTTGAATAGCTATAGCTTTATTTAATATTGGCGTCCAATTTTCTAGAATAGTTCTTTTGCAATTTCCAATCTTGCACATAACAATTTAATTCTTTTTGATATTGCGCAGCTTTCTCTTTTCTAATTTGGTATGCCAAAATTTTTCCTGGTTTGTTTGCATCCTCAAAGTGGTTTTGTTTAACATATCTTATCTTCTTTTGTAATTCTTCTATTTCGAGTAAATCTTGTTATTGTTTAGCATTTTGAAATTCTTTTATCACTTGCCTTTTTAGATTGAATCTCAAATATGCTTCCTCGTAACTCTTGAAGTATTGAGATATCAAATGCCAAGAGATCAAGTCATATGCTGCACATTCAGCTTAGCATTCCAGATGATCTCTTAAGCGGTCACACCTCATTCACACCTGAAAACTACCGGTATGTGTTTGTGTATGCAGGTGGAGGGGGTCATACGTAAGTATGTACTGTAATACTTATTCTGCATAAATGTCAGAATTGTAGCAATATATATATAACAATGGCTTTGAAAGTTAGAAGGGGTGCCCTAAAATACCTATGTATTGCCCATCCATTAAAAAGTATCATCTTGTTGGATCCCAAACATCATCCTTGTAAAGATCTGAGTGGCCCCTGGCCAGTTAGACATTTATTGTCATGTGAGCTGGATGGTTATGTGGTTTATGTTAGCTTTTTAATGAGTTCTGTGTTGGGTTGTAACCAGAGGTGGGTTCTGAATCTTCTTAGTGTCAGTTTGCTCAGGGGCGCACTGCGGCCATGTGCACACTTTGTGTGCCATGCACACGTGGGCAGTGCTTTAGGGGCCACCAAAAGAACCAGCTCAGGGACGTGGCAGGCCCGGATCACTAACTGTTCTACCAAACTGGGCCACCAAGTTACTAACAGTTTGGTAGAACTGGACCGAACCATTAGGAACCCATCTCTGGTTGTTACTCTTTTGTGAGATGGGTAACTGCATATATTGTTTAAATAAACGTGCAGTTTCTAATATATATATGCAAGTCTTGGCATATTCGGATCTTTTCCTGTGTAAGATTCAATCAAGATGCAACAACACAGTCAAGCAATCCGCTCACAGCAACAAAGTCAACACCCCACACCTCTCCAGTATTTATAGAGAGATGGCAGCTCCGATTACGCTTTGCTCGCACAAGCACGAAGCCGAAATCACCAGCCTGAAGATGACGAGTGAGGCCCCATCGAAAGGTCGCCAAGATACTCTCAATCTTACACAGGAAAAGACCCAAATATGCCAAGACTGGCTAACTGCATATATTGCATATATTAAATAAACGTAGATCTAGGATTATATACATATAACCGTAGATCTTCCAGTTGCAGTTCACCTCCTTGAAATGAATAGTTGTGCCTGTAAAAGGAGACACATTTATACCTTTTAATTTATGGCATAGCTTGCTTTGTTAAATGTTTGTTTTTTATGGATTTATTGGTAATATCTGTACTGCAGACAAAGTTCACCCCCAGCCTTTTTCTCTAAGTAAAGGATGCTTAAACTGAACAACGTTCTCTAATATAAGCAAATGTCAGAGGACTACAGGACAAAGGATTTAGAGTTCCTTCTATTAAGATGCTTCCATCTACTTTATAGATAACAACAGCTATAAAATGTGATGAAAAATGAATAAGCTGGTAAATAAATTTTGTCTCATACACTTTCTTTAGCACATTTTATGCACAAGAGTTCTTTTTTGTTTATTTTCTGTCTGTATCTATACTTTTTCATATAGATTTAGTAACATAATATTTAAATATAATTTTGAGAATTCAGCATAATGTTTCATAAAGCATCTATCTCATATGTCACTTTATATTCCTGCTAGTTCCAAAATTAGCATTTAATTTTGATTAAAATTTATTGCTGGTGGAGCTATTCAAAATTTATGAAATAACCAGAAAGCCAAATTAAAGTACATTTTTTACAAAAAAATAATTGAGAATTCTTAATAAATTCATACTTTAAATACAATAATATTTTCCCTATTTTTAATTAATGAGGCCTCTCCAAGACCAAGAAAATATTAATTCAAGTTTAAATAAACTTAGGATAATGTCAGAATGGTTATTGTTAAATATTCTTCCAATTACCTATTTCTTAATGGGTTTTAGGAGTTATCTTTCCCATATCCGTAGGCTGTACATTTCTCCCAAACCCTCCACACACACACACACACACACACTGGGCTTTACTTTTAATTTATATTGATGTTCATCTCTCATTACCCTCAATCAGTTTTGGCTGGAAAATTAGATTGATTAACTATTTCTCAACCTAGCACCATTCATAAAGGAATTTTGGTGGTACACAGCAACCAATGCAACAAAGCAACTACATTAACATCACAGTAATAAAAATTAAATTCAAATGAGTCTGAGAAACAAAAGATTACCACAAAGAAAATCGATAGCATGAAAAAGAAAACCCAAGATACCATTGTCAGTCATTCAAATAAGGACCAAGGCAACCAATGCAGTGACTTTGATATATCAGTGGAATTTTCCTGCCAATAATTTTACTGCTGCATGACTGGCAGCATCTAGGTAGTCTCCAAAGAGATCTTCATATACATATATACTTTGCGATAATCCAACTGAGCAGTAATCAAGGCATGAGTTATTGAGGGCATTTTGATCTACATACAGTGTACAAAGCAGGAAAAATATTTCTCTGGCCATAATTTACATATGCTTATTAGGAAGGAGTTGCTTAGATGACCCTCCTCAGTTCAAGAATCACATCCTTTGGGGAATCACAATCTCATTCTGATAACTATTGGGAGCAGAGTGCCTGTTTATCCTACATAGAAAAGAAGAGTGAAACTTTAGAATCCTACACTGGAGATTTGTTGGTTGCAAGTGGTTCTCCTTCAGCATCACTGACTGGAATCACCCATTCAAGTGGAACCATTACCAAGGAAGGTCTTTGCTTCCAAAACCTTGTACTTGGACTCGTAGGATGGCACCATGGATTATATTAAGCTTTTGATGTATTAAACACTATCAAGAAATCTAATGTTGGAAATCTTAGCCCCGCACAGAACTCAGAAGTCTATAATAAATAATGTCTTCAATTAAATCATTCTCCAGAGGAATTCCTCTATATTCTTAGATTTTGAGTTCCAACGCACATATGTTTTAGGCAAATTTTGAGAGCACATTTTTTTTACATTGGCCTTCCCCAACATTAATTTTCTCTAAGATTTATCCTTTAATAGAATGTTTTTATCCCATTTTATTGTCATTTCCCCCTTTTTTAGAATTAGGATATATGGTATACTTCATTTATACTTTGTAATATTTGGAAATATTTTTAACATGATGTTATACTGGAAATTTTGAATTACTACTCCATCACTGCTTTATTCCTCACACCAAATACTTTATTTGAGCTCCAAATTCAAAAATTTTGTCCATCTTGCTCTAAAGAGAATATAGTTTTTGTCATATTCGTATATAATTCATTTATGTTGAATGTATTGCATTATATTGTTATGTTATGTTATGTTATGTTGTTATGTTATGTTATGTTATGATGTTATGTTATATATGTTATGTTGCATTTATTACATTGTGTTGCATTACATTATGTTACATTACATTTACATTACATTATATTACCTGGATCACATTTCCCTGTGCAAAAAAGTTATTGTTAAATAGGAAGAAACCTTAAATGCTGTGACAATGGTAACATTGACTGGACACAGACGCTACCATCACTGTAGTCATATCACACAGGAAATACAGTGTATGTGTTTAATTCATGTCCTGCAGTTCTTCAACTTTGCTAGGGTTTTAAAATTTGATTTCTATGTTCATATAAGCAGATAATCATCTATCATTTAACCTTCAACTATATCTTATTTCATTCTCCAAACATTAATACCTGCTGCTTTTTCTTTTCTGAGAAAAGAGAGAGAGTTTTATATGTTAACTGTATTTCTCTTCTTAGAATAATGTTTCTTTTTATTTATTTATTTAGTAAATGGAGAAAATGTACTTAGTGTAATGCATTCATTAAGCATTCTTCAAAGATACAAAATAATGTGCAAGCTTTATTATAAGATTGCAGGGTTGAACAAAATAAGGTTTATGGAACCACTGTGTGAAACTTCTTTGATAATCAGTAGGAAATAGCCAGACTTTTCTTTTGTTAGAAAAATTAAAGTAAATGGCCCAAGAATGTTATATATTAGACACAAAAAAGAGATATCAGAACATCAATTATCTGGACCTTTGTTCAGTGGACCTAGGATGCAATGAACAAAATTTCATTCAGACCTTACTTCATATAATAAGAAATGTCCATTGTTTCTGAAGTGGTCCAGACCATTCATGGAAAATGTATTATTATATCATTTTATGTAATTTAGCAATGTAATTGACCTCTCTATGCAAATGAAATTGCAGAAAACAATAATTATATATAATTACTGAAATGAGAAAATTGCTTCAAATTATGCAACTTCAGATTTAATGGACATTTGGATTTAATGGACCAGCCCTTCCTTCGAATACTCTGTTCATTCAAGATTGTACTGCATTATTCTCTTTGGGTAGAAAATAAAAGTGCTACTTGGGAAATAAAGTGGGAATGTTAAAGGACTATTCCTTCACCCTCATTTTCAGCAGAAGCCTAAGGATTGGTGATGGCCACAGATAAGGAGAATCCAGCAAGATTTATAAGACCAGTTCCTTGGAGGCATTGTCACCCATGAAGGTAGCACAATACCAACTAGTCTTCTGGTTTTTCTCCTAAATAATTAGAATAGGAGAAAATCTGAAAGTTGAGGGTTCCTTAAATTGATTATATAGTCTGGATATTTCATTTGAGGCGAGTAGATTACCTAGGTTGAATTTGGGTGATGTACTGAACACCTAGAATTTTATATGGCATGCTGCCATATTCAGGGGCAAAAATAAATATATTATAATTTTCAATCTCTTTCAAGACAAGAAAGATATTGGAAAGATACTGGAAAATATAATAAAAAACAGAACTGTGGACATATAGAAACAAATAAAGTTATAACTACTTCCAGCAAGGGTTTGTTAAAAACAGATCATGCCAAACCAATCTTATTTCATTCTTTAACAACGTGACTAAATAAGTAGACCAGCAAAATGCTGTAGACATAGTATGCTTAGATTCAACATTATTATTGCTGTTTATAAAACCTTAATCAGACCACACCTGAAATACCATATCCAGTTTTGGTTACCCCACTACAAAAAATATGTTGAAATTTTGGAAAAAGTGCAAAGAAGAGCAATTAAGATGATTAAGGGCCTGGAGACAAAAACTTATGAAGAGCAGTTTCAGGAATTGAGTATGGCCAGTCTAGAGAAAAGAGGGACTAGGGTGACATGATAGCAGTATTCCAGTATTTGATGGGCTTCCACAAAGAAGAGGAGCTCAACTTATCTTCCAAAGTACCACATGACAGGACAAGAAACAATGGAACAAAATTAATTAAGGAAAGCAGCAACCTAAAATTAAGGAGAAACTGCCTAATAGTGAGAACAATTAATCAGTGGAACAGCTTGCCTTCAGAAGTTGTGGGTGCTTCATCACTGGAGGCTTTTAAGAAGAGACTGAATAGCCCCTTGTCTGAAATGGTATAAGGCTGTGATGGAAAACCTATGGCACCCATGCCCAAAGTGGCACATGGAGCCATGTCGTCTGGCACGCGCAGTGTTGCCTTTTCCTCTTCTATGTTTCCAATGCAAATGTGTGCACGATGATCAGCTGGTCTAGGTGCGTGCAGCAGTGCTGGAAACTGGAAGAGTTGGTCTTCCGCTTTCCTGCGTGAGCATGCGCGTCGGCCAGCTGATTGTCTTACATACACGCATGCCAGAAAACAGAAGACTAGCTGGCCAGCACGCATAATGCGTGCTGGAGACTGAAAGTTCATTTTTGGGCATGCGCATATGCCCTGCGTACCTCTTCTTCCGTGTTATGGCCCAGAAAAGCGTGCACATGCTCTCCCTTTTCGGCACTCAGTGGCAAAAAGGTTCACCATCACTGGTATAAGGTCTCCTACTTGAGCAGAGGATTGGACTAGAAGACCTCCAAGGTCTCTTCCAGCTCTATTCTGAATGGAATATTACTGTATTTGCAGCTAAAATGAACTGGTGAAAAAATAGCTGAAACATGACACTATTATTTCTGGAAACCATATGTTGTTTTTTTTAATTATTGATGTAGATAAAGTAAACATGTGCTGATTCTGTAATTCATTATTTTCTGCATTATATTGTTTTGCAGATTTGTGGATATTATTAATATAGATACTAAGAGGCAATATTTATGAGTAAAAATATTGAATTAGTGCTGTACCTTTCAGGTTTAAAATTCTGCTTTAATAGCATTTCCAATTGTTGGCAATCAGGTAGCATTAGTTTGGAATGTAAACCAATAATCACAACTAAATAACATACAGTAAGATTATATTATAAAAGAGGTTAGCAGAAGAGATTAATATTAAATATTATAATACAGGTAGTCCTTGACTTACAACAGTTTGTTTAGTGACCATTCAAAGTTACAACAGCACTGAAAAATGTGACTTATGATCATTTTTCACAGTTACGACCTTTGCAGCATGCCCAGGATCATGTGATCAAAATTTAGATGCTTGACAACTGGTTCATATTTATGACTGTTTCTGTGTCCCAAGATCATGTGATCAACTTATGTGACCTTCTGGCAAGCAAAATCATTGGGGAAACCAGATTCACTTAAAAGCTGGGTTATTAACTTATCAACTGCAGTGATTCACTTAACAACTGTGGTAAGATAGGTCTTAAAATGGGGCAAAACTCACTTAACAAATGTCTCATTTAACAACATGAATTTTGGGCTCAATTGTGGTTGCAAGTTGAGACTATCTGTATACCTCTACACATTTAAGAGGAGAGCTGGATTGCTCAGGCTAGACCTATTGAAATCAAGATGATTTTTATTTATTTAAGGAGCTTCGATTTCAATGAATTTATTTCAAGTTCTGGGACAGAAAAACAAGAAGATGCCCAGGGTGGAGTTCAGATAGCTCTTGGATGTGAAGATTGCTCTACCATTACCAACATAAAACTTACAAATAATGAACAGGTTGCTACTATTTCAAATTCTATTCATGCTCCCTGGAAAGGAAAGGCAAAAGTAATCAATGGGAGTCTGAGACATGCTGTCAGTTATGACTTGGAAAAAAAAGGTTATCAATGAGTCTTTGGTGTATTAAATTGAGTACAAAGGAGCAGAATATGCTCCATTTCCAGTCTCTGTCCTCTCAATAAATAATGAGTTTCTATAATACTCTCAGATAAATCTTGTGCCCAAAATATTGACAGGACTTTCTACACCAGGACTGTAGCCAAGGCTAATCTTTTTTTAAGTTTTCTGAGTTCATCCTGTACTTCACAAGCTAAATCCACTTTTCCCAACTGGATTTACTAGGCATTTCTTATGTAACAGGATGTTAAATAAGCATATTCTTATTTAACATTTTTTCTTTCCCCAAAAAATGTTTCAGAACGTATAGGACACATATATGAAAAGCATATCTATTCAGATCATTAAAGTATTTTAATTTTAATTTTTTTTCTTCTAGATTTGATGAGTTGCTTTGGATGCTGCTTTCAGAAGTCTCCACATGTACTGTATATATGTGGAGACTTTGCTTTGCTGGAATGAGGCAGAAGAGTTCTATTGCAGTGGCTTTCTCTTTCTGTCTTTCTCATTTTATTCACTTACAGGTTTAACTATTTTGCATCATTCTTCTTCTTCTTCTTCTTCTTCTTCTTCTTCTTCTTCTTCTTCTTCTTCTTCTTCTTCTTCTTCTTCTTCT
>JANHFT010007740.1:6184-16585 GCA_032467955.1 Pseudoxenodon macrops | reverse complement strand
GGGAGTAAGGCTTGAAGATGATTGGCCCCTCCATAGGACATAAGAAGGAAGCACATGGAGGTGCTTGTTTGCAGGAAGCAACTTCGTTCAATGTCAGTTAGTATATCTCAGCAGCTCTGTTCGGCCTCCGTGTTTTGTTTGACCTTGAGCAGCTGCTTGCCAATTAGGACTTTGGCAGTGTGCCAAGAAAGATAAAGGTTGGTTAATAATCTTGTTGGGGACTTAGTATGGCTGTGAATGGACATAATTTACAGCCGTTGGAAATAAACAGAGGTTCTTTACACACCGTTTGTTTGTTTGTTTTACTTTAATCAAGAGGCCTAGGTCAGAACACTGTCCTGGTGGGTGGGAAGAGGTGGTGCAATGCCACTTTAACTGACTCCATTTCTGAGAGTTGTCTGGATTTTTATTCTTATCTGCTGAGAAGGCCCCTGCCTCCTCTCACTCTCTTTTAAGGAATCTTTTTACACATTTCTTCAGTCACTGGAGCCCATCACTTGGTTAGACATTGAGGTCTCCTATGGATACATACGAGTGTTCCTAAGAGCAGGACTCTAAGCCGAGCAAATTATGACTGAAGCCGTCTTTATAACCATAAAGAAAAAGGAATTTTCTTTACAGAGTGCAATTTAGCAATCTCCTACTAGGAGAAGAATTTAAAATTTTGCTTTTGGTGTTTGTGTGCCTGGGAAGAAAGGTAGAGGAAGTGATCTGAGTCACTATCAATCTCTTGGCAAAGAAGAGATAGGGTGATCAACAGACCAAATCTTTCATTCACCATCTTTAACTGTCACCCCTTTGTGGCCAATAGGTTAGGAGGTGCTCAGGAATCAGTGCTGTTGCATTTGGACTTGCCACAGAAAATGACCCTTGAAACAGATAAAAAGTAATGGCAGCGGGAAGACTTCAATAACATAAGGTTTCCCACAGATAAGGTTGCATTATCTTTCAGGAAATCAGTTTCAATAGCAAAACAGGAGCACACTTGGCATCGGTCTGTTTCTGAAATCTTCTGTCATTCCTTGTCAGTAAAGTAGGGGAAAGGAGAAAGAAGATCATGGGTTTCTGATCTTCCCATTTAGCTTCGGGGATGGGGGTGAGGAATGCCACAAAATAAATTAGGAGTGATACTCGATTTTTTATCTATATTGCCATGTCTGTTCTCTTCCACTACAGTCTGTTTCAGAGGTGGGTTCCTGCTGGTTCGGACCGGTTCGCTAGAACCGGTAGTGAAAATTTCCTTCCACTCGCCGAACCGGCAGCAACAGCGGGCTGGACATGCCCCCAAACAAGCCCTCCGGCTCAAAATCGGTGCTCTGGCCTCAAATCAGGCTGAAAAACAACCCTCTGCGCCGGGGTTGGGCTCTAACTTACCTCGCCACCAGTTTGCTGCTTCCCGCACCACATGGGCACACCACGTGGGTGTGTGCATGCTTCGCACATGCGCACATGCACAGTACAAAAAAATTAGAAAAAAATCCACCAAAAAAAGGCCAAAAACAAGATGGCGATGCATGCACAGTGCCAAAAACTCAGCTTCTGCGCATGCACAGTAGAAAAAAAACTTGGAAAAAATTCCACACAGAAAAAAATGGTGGCGCCCACGGACCAGAACCGGTTCTGTGATGTCACCAGCAGCTTACTACCTACTCTATAGAATCGGTCCGAACTGGTAAGAACCCACCTCTGCTCTGCGCATGCGCAAAGCATTCTGTGCATGTGCAGGGGGTTTTCACCTGGAAGTGACGAGGCCATGAGGGCTCGCTACGCTCATGCATGCATGCATGAAGCTTCACACGAGGAAGAAGAGATGGAAGCATTTGGTGAAAATGACAAGGCAGAATGTAAAAGCTACATTGAAGTAATTACCAACGAGAACCAGTTTGGTTTAGTGGTTTAGGCAGCAGGCTGGAAACCGGGAGACTGTGAGTTCTAGTCCCACTTTAGTTGGGAAAACCAGCTAGATGACCTTGGACCAATCACCTTCTCTCAGCACAACTCACCTTTCAGGGTGGACTGGTGGGGAAAATACGAGAAAGAAGTCTTAGATGCATTTGTTGCCTTAAATTATTTTTTTAAATAATAAAGTTGCGATGCAAATAAATAATTTTATAAAGTAAGTACTGTAAATATTTGGACTGGGTTTTCTTTGGCATTTCTGTGACTACTTTGATGATTAAAAGCTATTTAGCCAATCCATTCATAACCAGCATTCAGTAGCTTAGTGAGCATAAGGCAAATTAATATTTGTCACTAACTAGAATATTTGTTAAAAGAAACATGATTTCCAAGTAGCGCCTGTTTCCGGCTTGTTAAAATGTTGTGATCACCATTATTTTCCTTTTCTTTGGTGAGCAAAAATGCTGATAGTTGCTTCATTTAGCTCTTGCTATGCTGTGCTTCAACCCCCTGGAGCAGGTTTGTAGCAATTCCGGATTCACTGACTACACTCCTTAGCTATGAATAATGGGACTATTGGAACTTTGCTTCCAAATAAACTTCTTGCTGTATTCTCAAGGCAATTCCTTTCTCTCCATTTAAATATAATGAAGGCGGCAGCCGCTAAATATAGCCTCTAAGATTCCATCTTCTTTCTGGTGGGTTTTTGAGCTGGGCTGTATAAACATGCCTGCTGCATTTTTTTCCAGAGCGCATCATAAATCACACACACAGCCTGGAACTAGGTTATTGGGAAGGCCACACTTACAGAGACTGAAAAACTCTCCGTTATTATTTGGCTAAGTTTAAAGCATTTCCGGCCCTTCTCTTAAGTGTTCAATCTTAACTGAAATTTTGTAAGATTCATTGAAATATCACGACAAATTGATACAAAGCCTAATGGGAAACACTCCACAGCATCATTTCCAAAACTGATTTAACAGAAAGGCCTGTTTTCAATGTTGTCAGCTGCGTTGATTACCAAAGAGATAGAAAGGATGGGTCTAAATCCAAAAAATAAAATAAATATAAATGAATATATGACCAATATTGCCTTGGCAAGCTGGCAGGGTCGTAAGAATTAATTGAGGGCAGATTTCCTGCATTTTTCTAGCTTGAATCGCTTTTCTTATCAGATATCTTTTTAATATGCCAGACTAGGAATTATGGAAATTGAAGACTAACACTTGTGGAATATACTAAATGCTTCAGGGATAATTCTTGTCTACATTGGGGGGTATAAAACCAAGCTCTCAATTGCAGATTCAGAGGTAAGTAAAACATGCATGTATTTTAGGTCACTCACTTAAAAAAGACTTCTAGGCTATTTAACAAAATTATGAAGCAATTAAACACAGCCATCTAATCCTAATATTAAACAAACTAAACCAATATTAGTCCAGGTAACAGGAGGGATTAAAACCTTTCATAAATCATCTTCAAAGTCAGCATAACTACTTGTATCATTGACCTTCAAAGTGAAGGAAATAATTCATTTAGTTCACTAAGGTGTACCGTCAAAACTTTATAGCCCCTTATTGCTTGCTTGCTGTATTTCAACCTAAATTGTTTTTCATTATTATTCTAGTATCGGTTCCTTGAATTCCAGCCAGGAAAATGGTTTTTATTAGCCAAGAAATATTTAATAGACATGGGGGGGGAGGGGGAAATCATATTTAATTTTGTAGTGATTACGATGCAAAAATAGATAACCTCCTACAGGTTTAAAAATTCAACCGGTGTGGAATTTTCAGCCTTGTTTCACCAGAGATCCCAAGTGTCGTATCTGTACAAGTAATGACAACTGAAGCAACTTCAGCCATTTCTGCCATTTAAAAACCAGACATAAATGCCAGTTTTGGACAAATGCATTGCAAAATGTAGTCATGTGATTGCAGGATGCTGCCAATGGGCATAAATGAGGGCCAGTTGCAGAGCACTCAAAATACGTTCATGTGATCACATGATCACACCATCCGAATTTCAGAACTAGATTATTATATGTATACCCTTGGGGAGGTCCGTTGTGATTTCGAATTATTGCTAAGCAACCAGGCATAAGTCAAGGACTGCATGTACTGCATTTCGTATTTCCAGAGATGGAAGATTTGCTTGCTTCATCTTCCCAACAAGCTTTGGAAAAATTCCTGGTGCAGCCTAACCCTTATTTTATATTTAGTAGGCATCCGTTTGCATTTTAGCCCTTTTTTATCCACAACACAATATAAGATAGCAGCCTGATCCAGATGTTACTTAAATTTCCAAAATATTGTGTCTCTTCCTTTTTTCTCCCAGTGTTCAAAAATGGTTTAAACTTTTACTAGCAGTTCGCCTGATAAAGAGATTGCCTTTGCATGGGTTTTTCCCTTTGCATTGTTCTTCTTGGTTAGTTAGTTAGTTAGCTAGTTAGTTTGTTAAACTTGTTTGCCGCTCATCTTGCCAAAGACTACTCTAGGAAGACATTGAATAAAATGCAGAATAAAATATTAAAACAATAAATAAAGATCATAAATTAAAAAAATTAAATTAAAACTAAGCAGGAGGGAGAGGGAGGAAGCAAACTACACACAGAGAGGAGGCGGGGTCTGATGAAGCAATGATTTATGACAATGTCAACTAGCCACACCTCCATTGCAGGGGTGGGTTCTACTTACTTTTCCTACTAGTTCTTGTCGCGACGGAAGTGTACGTTTTGCATGCACGCATGTCCCCATTGCATCTGGGTATTGCCTTGAAAATAACCCTCTGCGCATGCACAGGAGGCTTTGCACATGCGCAGAGGGTTCTTTTCGAGGCAATTTCCTCCTGGAGGACCGATTTCCTCCTGGAGAACCGGCTCAGAGCGTGGCCAACTGGTCATCGCTGCCAGTTCGGCGAGCGGAAGCAAATCTCCGCTAACGGTTCTATAGAACTAAACCAAACCAGCAGCAACCCACCTGTGCTCCATTGGGGCCCCAGGTTAGTTGGCATTGCCATAAATCATTGCTTCGTCTATGTTTGTCTATACTTTTGAATATGGTTTCTAAATCAGCTCTACCAGTCAGCCCTCTTTCTCCCATTCTTTCCCATCCTTTCAATTTCCTAGACTTTGTGAATACAAACTCTTTTACCATTTGAATTTGGCCTAAACTTAAGACACTGTATAGAAAGTGAACAGTCATTATCAACCTCATTAATTAACCATCCCCAAGCCCTGAAAAAGGAAATAACTAAATTACACACATGTCCATTCACCCACCTGCTGGGCTTAGTCAGCTGTGTTTTGTTCTCCTGGTCTATTTAGTCTCATTTTGTAAATGGCAGATTATTTCCAGGCCAAATACAATAATACCGAAAATAAAATGAAGTTCTTGCCCTCCCAACTTAGTTATTTACCATTAAATAGGATGTTGTAGTTTTATAGGCCAGACTCAAAAAGCAGCCATTCATTTCCCAGTATGAGTAAAATTCTTGAAATATTTTCTTTACGCAGCAATCTGCAGCTAATACATTGATTTGAAATGAGAATTTAATGATAACACTTCAAAATGCTTTACTGTGCTTTACTGTTCTGTAGCGTACTGCTTTACTGTAAAAATGCATTAGAAAATTAAGAGAATTATTATGCTGGAGTTGCTTAAAATGATTTATTAACAAAGAGAAACTGCTGCTTTTCTCTTTTTTCTTTGCTTTTTGTCTGCCATCTAAATAAGTATAGCCATGTTCTTGGGTTCCTGAAGAAAACATTTGAGCTAATATTGAGAAACTCTTATAAACCACCTGCAGGCATGCAGACAGGATATAAGAAATATTTTTCTGGTCAGATTGATGATGCATAGGACATAGAATAATAGAGTTGGAAGAGACCTTGGAGTTCTTCCAGTCCAGGGGTGTCAAACTCACATCATCACATGATGTATCACGACTTTTTTCCCCTTCGCTAAAGTGGGTGTGAGTGTGGCCAGCATGTGACACATCTGACCCGGGTTTGACACTCCTGTTCTAGTCCAACCCTCTGCTCAAGCAGGAGACCATATACCATTTCAGATAAATGGTGGTCCAGTCTCTTTGAAAGCCTCCGGTAATGGAGGCACTCACAACTTCTGAAGGCCATTGGTTGATTGCTCTCACCGTTAGGAAATTTCTTCTTAGTTCTTGGTTGCTTCTATCCTTGGTTAGTTTCCATCCATTGTTTCTCATCTTGCCTTTTGGTGCTTTGGAAAATAGTTTGAGCCCCTCACCTTTGTAGGATGAATATTCCAAATATTGGAACACTGCTATCATGTCTTCCATAGTCCTTCTTTTCATTAGACTGGACATATCCAATTCCTGTAACTGTTCTTCGTATGTTTTAGCCTCCAGTCCCCTAATCATTCTTGTTGCTCTTCTCTGCACTCTTTCCAGAATCTCGACATCTTTTTTATATCGTGGTGATCAGAACTGAGTGCTGTATTCCAAGTGTGGTTTTACTAAAGCTTTGTAAAGTGGTAAAGCAATCGTTTACTAACTTGCTTTTAATAATTTCCATTGCGTGTATTAAGCTGCTTTATCATCTTTCTTCCGGGTTGTAAGAATTCTGGGACCAAAATCCTGGTTTTCATCCTCTAAACTGTAACAATGATAATAAGGTGACATGCCACTACTTGCCACTCTGACATGTCACTGCAGAAAAAAATACAAGCAAACTTTGACATGCTTTGACAGCTTTTGACAACTCTGGCACAGCACTACGGGGGGAAAAAGTTAGCAAACATTCAGGAGTTCTTTTATTTACTATTTAGTCCATTTAAAGTCCACCACAGTTGCAGAAATAACTGTAGGAGATACAGAATTCATTAAAAACAGATCCAGAGAAAACAACCAACCCCTAACAAGAACATTACTAATCTGTCAAATGAGGGAAGGAGAAAACAATAAGTAAGAAAAGAATAGCAATATCTAGGTGATAGTTGCAAGGTGATAGTTGCAAGTTCCCTTACCTTGGGGCCAGTTGAAAAAGGCTCTTTTTAAAGAAAAATCTAGCCTGTCATGAAAAAAAAAGGGGGGGGAGGACATAACTTCCTAAAAGAGACATAAGATTCACACATTGTACTAAAGCATAACATGGTTGATTCCATGGAATTCAAACCAAAACAATTCAAACCTATTTGCATTTTTAAAATTCTTCATCTTAAATGGCTAGGGTTACACATTACATAGAGATGTTTCTTTATTACATCTTGTATATTGAACAAGCCGTAGTGGATTGCTTCGCATATAACACTGTGTTGTAAACTACGGGTTGCAAACTACACCTGGGTTCAGGTACTGAGCTGCAAAGATACAAGCCACAGTACAGCTTAGCAGACGGCTTGTGCCCGGTTTATGCCAGAAGTCAATCTTCTTTCCCTTTTTTTGTGATTGTAACAGCATACATCGAAGAATAAGACTGCTGGTTACCAATCAACTTACTTCCAAGTAAATAGATGTATAATTACACTATTTATTTTCCTTTGTATTTCGAATTAGAAACTTCAGAATATAGTTAGTGCTCTTACTGAAGATCCTAAATGCTTGCTGCTCAACACACTCAACTGAATATTAATAGCAAGATTCATTTCAACGGAAAGATTTGGTGAAAGATTTGCAGAAATTTGTCCTGCATCAGTGTCCAAAACTTATTCTAGCTATATGGTGGTCATCACTTCTTTTTGGGTGATGGCTATCTGTCCGCCATCCATCCGTCCATCCATCCGTCCACCCATCCATTTCTATTGGATTTGAAGATGTCAGTATAAGGTTAATTTACAATTACTTTTACTCTGATTCTCTCTTTGCTATCATTCTGTAGAACAAAATAAGTTAAAGAAACAATGCTATTTTCACCTCTCAGTGATAATATATATGAAGTGATAACTAGTCAATATGAAATGATTCTTCAGAATATTTTTAAAAGCTATTGGAACGCAGAACAATAAGGTGAAGACATTTTATATTGATTTGTCCTCTCCTATTGATTGTTTGTAAGGAATTTTTGCACCATCCTGTTAACATTCATCAGGATCATTTAATTGCAAGGTTCTTTTAAAGTTAAATTAAACTAGTACCCTCATTCATATAAATACACAGAGTCAGTGCAATGGAGTATATAATGCCACTATTTGACAATGCAAATGCATGAAATTATGTTTGGAATGTCTTGTGGAAGATTTAATACTACTTAATAAGTATCCCTGTTCTGAGGAATTATTCAGTAAACATTTGCTTTGGTGACCATTGTATTTGTGATGTCTCAATACATTGCCATTAAAGCTATAAACATAAAAGTAGCCATCAGCAGATAGCAATCAAGAGGCTTTTGAGAGCATGTTCAGAGGAGAACAACCAAGATAATAAGAAGCTTTGAAGGAAAAATGTGCAAGGAACAGTTGGAGTCATTGAGTAGATAGAAATTGGGAAAGGAAAGACTGCAGGAAGTCATGATAGCTATTTTCAAGTAGTTGATGGACTATCAGTTAGAAAGCAGGATAAAGTTCTTCAGAGTGTTCAGAAGCCAGGACAAGAAAAATAGGTTTAAATTGTAAGGAAATAAATTTGGAGTAGACATCAGGGGGGAAAAATGTCTAATAATAAAATCTGGATAAGAATGGAAGCTACTGCGTTTAAATAGAGAGTGGGTGACCATGTGTCAAAAATGCTACACTAGTCGATTCCCACACTGATTAGACTCTTATGTTTTAGGATTGTCAAAAGCTCTCCAGTTAATTGTTTATTTACGCATCACACAACTGTGATTATTATAGCTGTTTACAAAAGTATGTGTTTCACATAATGAATGCAATGAAGACAGCAAAAAGCACTTTCTTTGTGGCATCCTACTATTAATACAGCAATGGGACCTGCCTCTAGAGAGGAAAGGTTACTAGAATATTTCTATCCATGTTCTTTTGATAGGAGGAACACTAACTTTTTGCTTTGACATTCTGTTCATGTAGATTTTTGCAGCCCAGGTCTGAAAGCCTTAATCCGATCCCAGCACACTAGAAATGGGTCCAAGAAAATAGGTTGGAGCCATTGTTATTCACAAATAGGTGGTAGCATCTACAGTAGCTGACTGGATGATCTCCAAAAATGCTGAGTCAAACTTGACTGGTACCTGGATGGGAAGTAGCAAGACTGTATGCTTCTTTACGAAGGTCAAAAAACATCTCTGAAGAAAGTAATGGCAAACTCTTTTCACTCTGTTGCTAAGAAAATTGCATCAATATGTCAATAGAATCACCAGGAGTCAAGTCTCACTTGATAAAAACATTATCTTTTTACACGTCAGTTTTATCCTGCGACAGAGGTAGACAATTTGATGTCCTGCATGTGCTTTGACTCTAATTCCCATCTTGATCAACAAAGTAGGACCTACGGATCAGAGGTTTTAGAAATTGTACTGCAAAAATCTGGAAGAAGACGATTGTCTACTCCTGCTTTAGGAGTTCTCTATGCATATCAATCACAGCATCTCTACCAGAGGTGGGTTCCTACTGGTTCGGACCAGTTATATAGAGTAGGTAGTAAGTCGCTGGTGACGTCACTGAACCGGTTCTGGTCCGTGGACGCTGCCATCTTTTTTTGGAATTTTGTTTTAGGGGGAGGAATTTTTTCTGCTTTTTTTTTCTTCTGCACATGCGCAGAAGCTGAGTTTCCGGCACTGCGCATGCGTCACCATCTTGTTTTCTGCGTTTTGGGGGAATTTTTTGTAGTTTTTTGTACTGTACATGCACGTGCATGCGAAGCATATGCACAGCCAGGCAGCGTGGGAGGAAGCGAACCGGCGGCGAGGTAAGTTGGAACCCACCCCTGATCTCTACTATAGTTTGGGGAAAGGAAGCACATTTTTCTACTCTTCTGCAATAGAGATCAAATGATATTGCTCAGGATCCAGCCTGGAGTACCCATCCTAGGGCAGAATATAGATTTTTAAGTGACTCGTTGATGGCTTCCAGCATCTCTAGTAAGAGCCCATATTTCAGTTTTAAAGACACTTAAGAATCACTTCTAAAAATTCCTATGAACTTAGTCATCAGCTCAGTTGTAAATCATCTTCCCACCCACCCCATTTTCAAGCTTCATTTCCAACAGTCTGAAACTTCTTCAGAGCTGACCTTTTTACCCGATGTTTTTCCTCTGCCGGTGAAATCTCTATTACGTGTGGACTAGCTACCTAAGCGAAGTCACTTTAGTGCTTATGGTCGAAGAAAACAAAACTGAAATAATAGTCTTACAAATTACCAACCAATTCAACATTAGACCTTAAAAGCAGCATTTAGTACTATATGGAGGGCTTTCTGTCTCAGATTTCTTTGAAAACTTTTTTAGAACCTTTTTTTCACAAAGTTTATTGAAAGCTCGATATCGGCAGAAGGTTCCTCAATTGAAAAGAAAGTAGCCACTTTTGATATATTCATTAATAGAGTAGATCTCATTCTTCAATGTTGATAAAGAGGGAGGGAG
>JANHFT010007739.1:25073-39029 GCA_032467955.1 Pseudoxenodon macrops | reverse complement strand
CCTCCAGTCCCCTAATCATCTTTGTTGCTCTTCTCTGCACTCTTTCTAGAGTCTCAATGTCTTTTTTACATTGTGGCGACCAAAACTAAATGCATTATTCCAAGTGTGGCCTTACCAAGACATTATAAAGTGGTATTAACACTTTAAGTGATCTTGATTCTATCCCTCTATTAATGTAGCCTAGGACTGCATCCATTTATGGAAATGAGACTCCTCAACATGCAGATTGTGGGGTTTTTTCCCCTGGAAATGGTTTGATTTACTTTCTGCATGTGATAAGATGCGGATTAATTTTTTTAGGTGGAATTCATTTTGTGCTACTACTTCACATTTGTGATGTCCATAGGGCACTCTGAGCTTGCTTGTTTGTCTTGTAAATGTTTCATTTACATTCACAAGCTCAAAGAATGAAACTTCAGGAAACCCTCCTGAGCTATAGATATTCACCACTATTGCAATGTTTCATTACCCAGCTAGGTAACACTGATGATGCTACCTAGTCAGGTAATAAAATGTCTGAGGGGGGAAATTTCAGAGGATTCCACAGTGCAATCCTTAGTTATGTACGTTCTCTTCTATTATGTTTCATATTTCAATTTAGTTGCCAGTTCAGAAAAATAAAGCTCTCTCTAAAAATGACAATTTATTTTGGAGATAAAACCATAAAGACGCTTGAGTGCCAAATTTGCTGATTAATTCCTCAGAATATTTACATTACAGATGTCAAGATTTTCAATATTCTTTTGTACAAGTTGCTGCTTCTGCTGTAAGAAAAACCAGAACCTTATAGAAAAATGTCAAATTGTGTTATTGTTATGTCTTTACTTTCCAATTCAGAAACTCAATTAGTGTTTTTTTTAATGTAATAAATTGGCAGTAGAATAAGCAGCCAAATTTCACTGAACAGATGTCAAATAGCCTTTAGCATCACACTAGTTAGCATGCTGAAATTGCATGTCATGGATTGAATGCATTAGCCAAAGTGTTAACCTGCTTTGATTTAATTGTTTGTTGGCAATTGATTTCCTAGAGCCAGCTATAAGCAACAAATCACAGATGCTTGTTCAAAAAAAAATAACCGCACAACTATTCACAGTTCTTACATGAATACATAACTCTGCTTTATAATGAGTCTATGTTATACATTGATCCACTTGGTATTTTGTATATTATGGTAGGCAAGAGCTCTTGGAATATTAGGGACAAGAGACGATAAATAATGGTTATAAATGAGCTGCCTTACCACCACCATCCAAATGCCTATTATAGTCTATCCCAGGGGTCAGCAACCCATGACTCTGGAGCCGCATGTGGCTCTTTCATCCCTTTGCTGTGGCTCCCTGTCACTGGTCGGCTCCACAATAGATAGGGATTTCGGTTAGGACAGGTAAAAAGAAAAAGGATGCCATGCTAGGAGGAGACTCTATGGTGGGGAAAGAAGACTTCCGGTCAGCTCTAGAATTGAATGAGGGTGCTTCCGGTTAGGGCCTTTGTGGGCCTTTGAGTGTTTAAGGTTGTCGACCCCTGGTCTATCCTGACCCTTTTTAATACCCAATAATAAGATCGATTTCATTTGGGTTATGGATTTATTCTCATTCAACTTCTTCCAACTATTGCACATAGAAGCTCCATCCAATCTGATCTACAACTTACAACAAATGTAACCACAAATGTCTGCACTATCTGAGCACTGGGCATCTATGGGGATATCCATTTGCTCATATTAATTGAACCAAGAATGTGTGCCTTCCTGGCCTTTCTCACAACACCAAGGGTCCCATATTAGTTGCAAACAGTTGCCTTGGCTTCCTCTCTAATAAATGGAAAAATGGAGGCATTTTTTCCCTTTAAATCATGATGTCTATGGAGATTCTCAATCATCCAAGGTCATGGTTGTCCCAGATGCTGTTCAAAAGGCAACTTTCTTGGGGGGGGGGGTTCCCCTTGAAAACATTTTTCTTCTCATCCAAGAAGCTTCTTCGATTCAGTTTAAATCATGTTATTTCCAGTTTTGCCTTGCTGCACTTCATCAAAATCTAAACTCGCAAAAATGTTCAATTTCTTCTTGCCTCATATACAGTACAGTAATAGCACTTAGACTTATATACCACTTTATAGTGCTTTACAGCCCTCTCTAAGCAATTTACAGAGTCAGCTTATTGCCCCCAAGTATATTGATGTTTTTAAAATATCTCCTTAATGTTAAAAGTTTAATGAACTGGGCTAAAACGAAATGTTGTTTTCATGACTTATGGTTTTAACTGTTAGAATTTTTTTTCTGAAGTTTAACAGATGTTATTTTTCAGTTAACTCCTCTGATTAACATAAAATAACCATTTTGATTCTATCGATTCATTTCCGAAATGATTAGATCTGAAGAAATGATAAATTGATTCTCTAAATATTCTTGTAGACAATGCTGAAATATATCATGTGAAGCCTAGTGAGTATTTTGAAGAGTTTTTCAAGAATTTTAAGAGCTGTGCTGGTCTTTTTTTCCTTGAGCATCCATTATGGATTTGCACAACCTCTCTATAAATAGCATTTATGTTTGTCAAATTTCAGAGTTTTCACTGCAGCCTAGGGCAGTTTCTTTTAAACTTCCAGCTCAAACCTCTTTGAACGTGGCTTTATCTTTTATCTCATGTGATAAAAAACATTTAAATTATAGAAACAAAGCTAACAATGTCCATCAGACTGACCAACTAACCAAGCTTTTTAATGAAGAAATACATTTGCAACATACAGTAAATCCCTTAGTATATTAGAATTGTGGTTGAACTGTTGTAGGTCCCATGGATATTTCTGGCCCCATTATTATTCCTAACTAATATCAAAGAAAATTTGGCCTGTGTATAGAATATAAGAAAGAAAACTGGATATAGAAAGAAGAGTTTCCTTTGCTTTTCTCAAAGCCACTAATTTATTTATTTATGCAAAGGTATTCATTTTCCTTATTCCCACTCCTAAAAAAACATTAATATTAACTGTGGATTTAAAAATCGGGAAGAATGCATAGAGTGAATTCCTAAATCATTTCCGCAAGGCTCCCAGCTCAGTTTTAGGCAGGTTATTTATTGAAATAGATACACATTTTTAAAATAATTTCCAATTGATGAAAACAGGAAATCCCATGGAATAAGGAAAATTCTCTTTAAGACAGGCCCACTGATATCTTTGGGAAATTTAGAGTCAGGGCACAGAATGCTATAAGCTTTATCCACCTTGGAATTCACAACTGCAGCAAACTGGATGTTTGTATGTAATGAGCACTTTATAGTCCAAACGGGGACATTTTGCCAATTTGTTAATAAGGAGCTCTCCATTTGTGGGGCCTTAAGAATAAGGGGAGAAAAATAGCCCAAACGCTCATCCCAGTTGGACTGTCACTATTCATGACAGTCTTCATTGAAATAATGAGGGGAGAAAAAAACCACTTCACATATTCTCTGTGATTCTCTCTCCTCACATTCCTTTGTTTTGTTCTCCCACAACTTAACATTAAATCAAGCTAGCTAATCAGAGAGGAGAGAAAAGTTCTTGCTGGCAATAATCCTCCTTCTCAGCCAACAACACAGTCTTTACCTAGCCCAGGGGTCAGCAACCCATGGCTCTGGAGCCACATGTGGCTCTTTCATCCCTCTGCTGTGGATCCCTGTTGCCAGTCGGCTCCACAATTGATAGGGCTTTCGGTTAGGACAGGTAGAGGAAAAGGATGCCGTGCAGGAGGAGACTTTATGGTGGGGGAACCAGACTTCTAGTTGGCAGAGCAAGGATGTCACGCTAGGAGGAGACTCTATGGTGGTGGTGGGGAACCAGATTTCCAGCCGGCAGAGGAAAGAGGACACAATACTAAGAGGAGACTCTATGGTGGGGGAACCGGACTTCCGGTTGGCTCCAGAATTGAATGGGGGGCTTCTGGTTAGGACCTTTGCGGCTCTTTGAGTATTTAAGGTTGCCAATCCCTGACCTAGCCTGTCAAAAGCTTCATGGCCAATTTGTTGACTCTTCAGTCATAAGCTATGAGAGATAGAATAAGACCAATCTATGTTAGTCTGAAAAAACACAGACCTTCCTTTTTCCTTATGTTCATCTGGAACCAAGTTAGTTGAGAAAGAAGAAAGCAATTAGTAACAATATATGAGCTGGTCCAGCTTAGGTCTTTCCCTTCTCTGTAGCAGCCCTTACCTGAGAGGAAGGTGTAACTTTTGCAACACCTGCCTTAACATCTTCTCTGTAGTCCTGCTATGGCTTATGGATCCTGCCAAAACCTGATTGGGGATCTTGATAAAAGCCAAATTGAATTTAATCTTTAAATTTAATGGAAATTCGGTTCAATAAAACTGGTTGATACGGCTCTTCTTCATTTATCTGACATGCAGTGTTCTTAGTTGTGGGTTAACAGAGTCATTAAAGTAATATAATTCCACGTTACCATACAATACTTAGCCTTCTATTAGCCTCTGGACTCTAACAATATTGAGAGGTGGATGGTTCAGTTCCTTTTTTCCATATTCAAATTTTGAAACAACCCACTCAAGAAGCTGAAAGAAATGTCAGAGGGAAGATACAACTTTAATAACAAGAGTGTCAATTAGGTAAGCTAATAAATAATAGCAAACCTGTCTCTTTTCAAGACATTAAAATAACATTTGTTTATAAAATTCCCTCCCACTGACAAATTTATAAACTAAGTAAGGTGATGCAAATTAACTGTGAATGTTAATAATTACCCTGGTGGCAAATACTAGGCAAAAAAAACCCCATCTATGATAGGTTCTGAAAAGTGTGCATGCATGGCTAAGTATATAATCAAATTAATGCTTTGTTGAGCACAGCCAGGGGATTTAAATATAGAATGTTCTAGAAACTCCCCCCACATATACAACAAACATTGGTTTTCCTTGAAGAAGAATGTTTGAAAGTTCTGAATTCCCTTCATTAATTCTGCAGTATAATAACATTAAAACCTCTTACAGTGTTTGTTTTCAATATATATATATATATATATTGCTTCTCACTTTCAATTTCTTATCTCATCATTATCTCTTAGTTAAAATAATGCTGCATGATTGGGAGCATTGTGTTGTTGTTTTTTTAAGTCAGAAAAGGAGGGGAGAAAAGTAGCAAGTTGAAGAAAAGCAGTTGAGTAATAAAATAAACAAGAGCGCTAGTTTATGAATTTGTAATAGACTGTTGCATGAATAATTGCTCTTAGCTCATACAAGCGAGAGGCGCATTGGGAGCCTAGAGGTTTGTAAAGATAACAGTCAGTCCAGATTGGAGTGGCCTATAAATAAATAAATTCCTAGGGTGCAACAACAGCTTAGCTGACTGTTTGAACATCTTATGAGAATTGTTATTGCATTATTGTTGTTAATATTATAATATGCAGTGTGGATGTATGGGCACGCACCTGTATAATTAGGACTTGTGTAGAGGCACCATTGCGCCCTCAAGCATTCCTTCAGTGACCACTAGATTTCTGCCCTTTATCATATCTTGGTAGAAATTGTTGTAAAGGAAGAGAAAAGGCCTCTTTTAGCAAACTTTTGTAGCTGAGAGTGGACTCTCATTTGAGCATCTTAAACCTTACATGTTGGGTCATCATTTCAGAGATATTTCCTTATCTAAAAAGAGAAAAACAAAATGGCCAACAGTACCAAAATGAGTGACTTTTGACTTTCTGCCAGCTTCCCTATTGTTGGAAGCTTACAGGGTGGCACTGGAAATCTTTCCTTTCCTTTCCTTTCCTTTCCTTTCCTCTCCTTCCCTTAGAAATGGGAGAGGCACATGAGAAAATAAAAGAGAACAAAATTATCAAAATCTGGTTGTTTGCCTTTTTCTTTTTTGACAGCCTCAAAACAAAAGTTAATATCCCTAGAGTTGAAGATGAAGAATGATATAGATCGGTGGGCTGGAGGAAAAAGCACACAAAGTGAAATGTTTAAATAGCGTTTCATCTTTGGGTGTACGTAAATAGTTAATTGACTAAGCATCAGCTGACAGAAGAAAATCTCCAGAGATGTTAAGTCTTATGACAGCCAGAAATTCAATCTACCTGTTCTACAGGAGCTATGCAGCAATTTCCAACTAAAACAAAAGTGAATTAGGGAGATCAGATAGATCTTTTGTTTCTTAAATAAACTAGTAATAGATTTATTCAGTAGAATAATACCTTTATGGGGGGGCAGGGAACCTAGGCAATTTAAAAATTCATTTAATTCATTTAATATGACAGATGAGATAGAAGAGAATCTTGGAGCATCCTTTGACTATGATTGTTGAAAATGGACAGTTCATCTTCCCTGCATCCTATCTGAGCCTTGAAAAAATTCCCACAAGCTTCCCTTAGAGGATGTGCAATTAGTCCAGAGGTGGGATTCAGCAGGTTCTGACCAGTTCTGGAGAACATGTAGCGGGAATTTTGAGTAGTTCAGAGAACCGGTAAATACCATCTCTACTGGTCCTGCCCCCATCTATTCTCTGCCTCCCAAGTCCCAGCTGATCGGGAAGGAATTGAGATTTTACAGTATCCTTCCCCTGCCATGCCCACCAACCCATGCCATGCCACGCCACGCTCACCAAGCCACACCTACAGAACTGGTAGTAAGAAAAATTGAATCCCACCACTGAATGAGGCCAACCCATTTTTCAGTCCTCCTTCCCTCAGAATGAAATATCATGCCACCCAGAGTTACCTTGAGGTAAGATGGGTGGTCTATAAATGTAATGAATGAATTTTTTTATTTCTTTTTATTTCTTTTTCTATCTATGAAAGGCCTTTTGGTGACTTCTGGAATAATTGTAAAATATATTCCAGTACCCTGAAAGAAAACAACAACAACAACCACAATAATGTTATCTGAGGAAAGTAAAACCTGGAAAACCATTTGCTTTACACTTAATGCCAATATCAGTATATGGTGAGATGGCTTATCATTTTTCTTATAGTGAGTATAGTGAGATGATTTTATTTGTTCAGAGGGTTGGACCAGAAAACCTCCAAGGTCCCTTCCAACTCTGTTATTTTGTTCTTTCAAAGCAACTTAGTGTTTTGTTGTGTCTCATTTACAAATGCTGTTTCAAAATGCATATTGATTTCAAAAACTCTTAATTATATATATATATAATATATTCTGTATATATATCTGTATACATCTCATATGTACATTTGTGTATGTTAATTTTTCTGACATTAAGAACTTGGAACCAATAATTGTGTCTGGCCAAGGTAATTTAAAATAAAAAAAGCAAAATCTATTGTTTGGATAAGTATAATATTCAGTTTCCTGAACTATTTCATAGTTTGGACTTAGAATAGGAAAAAAATTCAAAAAATGACACTTTTCACTAAGCAAATATTGATATCAAAAGAGTTGTTATTTTGAGGTATCTTGTCCTCTTTTTCTCAGTTTAATTATTTACTGCTTCCAGAGTAAAGAAGCATTTCTGCACTAAACAGGCACTTTCCACTCTGAATGAAATGTGATTTATTCATGACCGAAGATGGAGCCGTGTCACAAAGCAAAGAGGAGCCGAGAACATGGAAATTAGTTCCTTGTTTCTGAATGAAGATCACCCTATTAAAAATGATAATATATGCACCACTGTGATAACTAGGGAACTGCCTTGAGAACCAGGCTAATCCATATTTATAAAGCTGCTTCTACTTTTCTGTTATGTATTTAATGAACATTTGAATTATATAAAATTACTCTGCAATGAAAAAATGCCCAAATTCTTGACAGTTGCATCTGTATTTTATTGTTATTTATACATTGCAATCAATACACCAATTTAGAAAATATAAGATGGTAAATCACTAGGCTTTGTTGGAATTTTTTCCTTATATGTTACAATATGTTTAAATTAAGGGCTGATGAAATATTGTATAGGCAGTAGTAAAGCAGTTATATAGAAGGAAAAAGCTGGCTAGAAACAAATGTGCATATCAAATATGCATATCAAGTAAAAAAAGACATATATGCATACAAAAACATATCTGTAATAAAAAGAAAATGCCCATTTAAGGAGCCATCTGTTTTGACTGTAGATAAGGAAACATTTGTTTGCAATACACTAAAATAGTCGATTTTATTGATAATGGTTAGCTAAATTGTTAAGGTAAAATCCTGTAAAAAGGAAGGTAGAGGAAGCAGGCCATCACAACCACTACCCAATGTTGACAACTTTGTGTTGAATAAATACATAGGTAGACCTTGACTTACAACAGTTTGTTTAGTGACCATTCAAAGTTACAACAGCACTGAAAAATGTGACTTATGACCAGTTTTCACAGTTATGACCTTTGCAGCATCCCCATGATCATATAATCAAAATTCAGATAGTTGGCAACTGGTTCACATTTATGACCTGTTCTGACCTAGGCTTTCTTAGAAAGCATAAAGCACAATCTTAGTCCTGGCAAAATCTCTTTTATTTACACAGCTATGAATTACTTTCATTCACAGCCCACAAAGCTTCGCAAACAGTCTTTCAGGTAAATGTTTATTAACACCCACCTTATCTCACTTGGAACTCTGCCAGAGAACTAAATTCCAAACACAAGGCCAAACTTGGCACAGAGTCAAAAAATAACTTTTCAAAGCTTGAACTGACCAGGTAACCTAATTGTTTCCTGCAAAAGCTCACGTCCCATTCACTCCTCTTTTATGTCTTATGGGAGGGGCAAATCATCTCCAAGGTGTGGCCTTACTCCCAAATCGACCCTGTTTTCTTACACTATGTAGTGTTTCAGCCTTTTTGAGGAAGGGGGAGATCCTCCAGTCTTGAAGGAGACTATTCTGTATGCCCACAGTCTGTTGTTGTTAGTCACGATGTTGTGTCTAATCCATTGGACAACATGGACAACATTCCTCCAGGCCTTTCTGTCCTCTACCATCCCCTGGAGTCCATTTAAGCTCATGCCAACTGCTTCAGTGACTCCATCCAGCCACCTCATTCTCTATCATCCCCTTCTTCTTTTGCCCTCAATTGTCCCCAGGATCTTCTCCAGTGAGTCCTTCCTTTTCATTCGACGGCCAAAGTATTTGAGTTTCATCTTCAGGATTTGGCCTTCTAAAGAGTAGTCAGGGTTGATCTCCTCTAGGACTGACCAGTTTGATCACCTTGCAGTCTTCTCCAGAACCATAGTTCAAAGGCCTCAATTCTTTGGTGCTCAGCCTTTCTTTCTTATGGCACACAGTCAAGCATCCCTTAAAGCACTACTGCCACCAAAATGAATAAATAAATATTAATAAAAATTAAAACAGAGTGCCCTACTAAGGAAGACCAAATTCTCTGTGCTCAACAACTGGGGCACGGATGGAGGCTTCTGCAGGCTTATAACTTCAGTTAATTTATTTATAAGTCTGCTATAAGAAGAAATTGAGTCAGAGGAAATTGCTGTAAATAAGCACTTTAGTTGTTGTAAATAAACACAGCTTAACCCTATGGTGCCTTACCTTGTTCATGTTTCCTCCATAAAGGTTATTTCAGTATTGAATAGCATGCAGAATAATACTTTTCAGCCATGGCTTCATAAGTAAGTCCATACAATAAATGTCTAGCTACCAATGACATTTATTTATTTACCGCATGGCACGTGTTAGCCAGGGATCACCAAGGTGGCTGCCTGCCTCTGTGAAAGGAATCTTTTTGGGCGGTGTTATCTTTTACCCGCGGGATGCCTGAATGCAGGTAGGCCAATTGTGGGAGGTTCCTTTCTTGTCCCTCTGTGGTTTATTCGCTCACAGGAATCAAACCACCGAGCTGTCAACCTTAGCAGTCCGCAGACCCAGCGCCTTACCACGTGAGCTACCGCGGCCCCTTTACCAGTGACAGAAGAAAGGACATAGGATGGTATTTGTTAAATACTTACGATAACAAATGTAAGTGTCTTATATGGCTTTTGTGAAATTTGTATCTTCCAATGTGCAAGCAAAGAACAAGAAGCAGTGGCTTTACTTTTCTTTTTGGCTTTTAAGGTATTTTTTTAATGTATTATGTGTCAGTCAGTCAATTAAAGGATTCTCTAAAAAAGAGATCTATGCATATTAAAGTAACTCGTACTGAGTAATTCCTATTGAGAGATAATTCCTATTGATTTCAATGGTACTTGCTTCTAAGTAAGTCTGTCTTGTGCACAAGACTGAATGATTACCTAAAGACAGTGTCATAAAATTGCTCCTGGAAGCTACAGTACATAGATATGACAGAGAAAGTATCTGCATATCAAAAATGTACATAAAATCAAAGCAGTGGAGATGCATAAATAGTATTTCCAAATGTACTGTAGTAGAAAGCCACTTACTGCAGAGCTAATTCCTTTGCCTTTAATGGGGGCATCTTAGGCCAATGCATTTGCCAGAAAAGATTTTATTTTGATGTGCAAGAGGTTCAGACTTCCTCCAGATAATTTCACATCTTAGTTCATGTTAAAAAGAGGGGGAGAAGAGACTCTGAGCTCACTTAAGCATGCATTTATCTTCCATTGCTAGAATGATAATCCAAGCATAAATTTCTGGCACGTTTGGCTACTAGGGAATACTGGTAACCCAAAAGTTCTTTCAAAATACACTATTTGCTTTTCAATGTTCGTTATTTCCAGAGGTGGGGAAATAAGAAGTTAGGAGATCTCAGTAATTATTCAATTAATAGTTGCTATTTCAACGAGGGAATCTGATTTATGAGCAATGCTTTTATTTGACATAGAAAAGCCTTGTTTTTTTCCCCCAGACTCAGTTGTTTAATTAAATATAAACCTTCCACTAACTCTTCAATAGTTTCCATCTTGCAAAATTACTACTGGAATCACATGACTTGAGACAATGCAGAAAACAGCATGGTTGTGAAAGTTTGTCCCCATTGATTGACCAATCCATAATGTACTAATTGAATGACTGCTTAAAATCATGAAATCTCTAGTGAATTTGGTTAACAGAGAAGTTTCATGTCCATATTTTTTTTCTTTTTGCCCAAATCATCTGTCTGAGCTTCTGAACTAGACATTTTCTAGGTTTCGATTTTGATGTGTTTATACTGTAAATACTAACTTTGAACTGAGATTTTTGGGAACTAAATAATTTGTCCAGAATAATGGAAGCCATAACATTCTTAGTTTTATGATGTACACTGCCGTCATGTGTTAAGATACATGAAAATAAGTAATGCTTCTTTAAAACAGATGTTCTTACAATGTTTTATACTTACTATGTTTTGAAAGAAAGTACTTGATTATATAAATATAGTTCTATAACCCATATTGGTCCCAAATCATGAAGGACTTTGAAAGTAATAACCAACACATTGAAATGCACCTGGAAAAATGTGTACTACCATCCAGCTCATATAATAGTGGTGTTACATGTGTTAAATTTCTGAAATTGCTCCACAAGACTGGGGTAACAGCATAAAAGCCACATTTCCATTCACCACACTTTTAGCTTCATAAAAGATAGGGATATGCATCCCACTTTAATGACTTTAGGGGGAAAAAATTACCTGGAGCAGATGATATTGGGTAAATATATATGTATGCTCAGGGGTGGGTTGTAACTTGTTTTCCTGCCGGTGATCTCAGGGTCATGCCGCGCGTACGCATGCTCACACAGCAATCAAAAATAGCTTCTGTGCATGTGCAGAAGCAAAATTCAAAGAAGCTGCATCCATGGAGACACCAAAGGAACCGGCTCCGTGATGTCATCGCCGAGTTACTACCAGTTCTATAGAACCAGATAGAACCGGTAGGAACCCACCTCTGTGTATGCTACCTTGGGTTCCAGAGAGGTCTTAAGGTTTTTTGATGTACAGATTCTTATCTATTTTATTTATTGATTTCTTTTATAGAAGTTGACATCCCAGGATAAACAAATGTTAAAAAGATGCACATGAACAAACAATTGGAAAGTTGGGGCTTGTGTGGATCCTCTTCACTTGTATCAATAATATCCTCATCCTAGTTTCGGGAAGAGGAAAACATGGCAGAGTCAAAGAAGCACCTAGGAATGTAACTCAGGAAGCCTCATGATTGATCCAAATTTCAAGCAGCCGAGAACAAGAATTAAAGCACAGTTAAATAGTTTGTGGAGCTCCAGCTGTTTTTAGCTTAACAGCTTCCAGTTGCTTTAATCATGAAAGGTGACCTTGACGGGAGTAAAAAAATTAACAATCTGCACCCCTAGATGCTGTATCTGTAACCACTCAAATTAATCCAGATGGCAGAAAATGGCTAAATATTTAGAATTACATCCCTTTAACTATGCCTACTTGTTATGGCATAGCACTAAAAAATGTTCTCTTTATCACAGTGTCCAAATTCAACCACGTTATTTTAGTACCTAAGGCAGAAAACTCATCCTGTGCTTCTCCTCCTTTCTGACTGTAAAAATACCTTGCCTATGAACTAACTAACCATTTATTCTCTCTTTGTGTGTAGGTGCAGCCATAGCAAACCCCAGGGCTTGCATATAGGAATAGACTATTAAACAGATCACTCCTGAAGATGGTTTGTTCAGCATACTAATTTGAAGTCTATTAAATAGTTAGGACAACTTACATTTCTGTAGAATTCTGGATAGTACTTGTGCCTTGGGGCTACTCGGGCTCTGTATCATCAGCTCTTGTACAACTCTACTTGTATGAACTTCTGGGGCACTAAAGGTCAAGGTTCCCTCTTGTAACTCATGGCCATCATTATGTCTAAGCATAATAGAGATTTTGACTTTAGTCTCTTAGATTAATAGCATCCTTGCTGAGAACCAAGGTTTTTACATTCAACAATTCACAAAAGGTAATTTGGATGATTTATATCAATAGGAAGGGAAATCTGTTCTTCATCTAAATAGCCAATTAAGCAGAGATTAAGAAACCTACTTCTGTTTCAGCAGAGGAAATCATCTTGCCAATCCTGTGCTTTGAAACTGACTGATTAAATGGAAGATTTAATGACACAATGAAAATATTTAACAAATGAAAATGAATTTTGTCTAGAATGGAAAGCTATTAAATATGGTGTAAAATATGGTGGAAGTAATTGTTTTCTCCAAATTAATTTCTGAAATAACCACCAGGCTAACTCACACCTGTGGAGATGGAAAGGGAGACCCTCTTCTTAATGTCATGGGTAAATCTTTGGGATGGGAGAAGTGTCAAATCTGCTCAAAGAAAACAGTAAAATAACTAAATATCTTCACAAAGTCCCATTGATTCCGCTTTGAACACCTGCTTTTACTATCTCAGCGCATCAAGCAAGAGTTCCACTAAATTGAGGGAGCTGAGTGGTATATTTCTACATGAAATGTAAATAAATATATTTCTATCACTCTCCTTTTCTGAATGAGGATAGTATCCTTACATAGTTGAGAGCCCACTAAAGTAGTCAAGAAAAGCTCAAAAACTAAAAATAAATAGAAAAAAAGCCTCTATGCTGTAGGTATGTGTGTATTTACATCTGTGTTGCACTAGGATTCTAGCCTTTGTGCAAATACATCTTGTGAGCCAGTAACGTCCATTCCTAAATTATTCTATTTCGCTATTCACAGTCACTCCTGTATTCCTGAATGGACTACTGCAATGCATCCAAGGGCTGATACTGAAAAGCATTCAGAAATCCCAGCTGGTCAAGAGTGTGATGCCAAATGCAGTGTTGGATGCACCATAGATGTCAACATAACCCTACTCTACATAGCTCCAAAGAGGCTTTCTGGATGCCATTCAAGGTATACTGGTTGTCATCTTTAAAGCCCTGCATGACATGGGTCTGGGTTACTTATGGCATGCTTCTCCCTAATAGTTTCTGCCAATTCCACAAGGTCTGGCATAGTGATCATGCTCTGGAATCCTTCAATGAGGCAATATTACCTGGTGGAGCCTAAGATTAGATTAACAGAGTTGGAAGGGACCAGGTAGGTCATCTAGTCCAACCTCCTGCTCAAGCAGGAGACTCTACACCAT
>JANHFT010007737.1:11657-31302 GCA_032467955.1 Pseudoxenodon macrops | reverse complement strand
ACCAAAGACAAATTCCTTGTGTGTCCAATCACACTTGGCCAATAAAGAATTCTATTCTATTCTATTCTATTCTACTCATCAGCCATTTCTTGACCATTGTGGTCTTCCTATTCTCTTCCTTAAAGATATAGCTAAGGTTTGTTGAGATAACCAAGGGCATATTTAAAAAAATACTTTTGATTCTCTGGTTGCTAAATTCTATGGGAATGTTACTATTGATTCAACTGAAACAAGAGCATTTAATTAGGTCACAACTGGCAGGCACAATGAAGTTAGAAAAGCAAAAGGAGAGGAGAGAAAACAGGAACAACACCAGGTATCACAGGGTTGAAGGAAGGCCTGCTTGAAATAATTCTCATAGATTACTGCCTTCAAGAAACCAAGAATGAATAGTATCTTTGGGCTTTTGTGATGTTCCTGGCTTCTAATGAATATCTATGCTGCCAGAACCTTTATGGTTCACTGTTAAGATATGCAGGGGGTGAAAACATTTAGCCAATGAAAATAAAGATAGCTAATAGAAAAGCCTTTTTATTTTCTCATCTTGGTAGCAAGCAGATATCCAACAGTGAAAGAAGGGAAGTTGAATGGTTAATCCATTTATAATGTTGCAGTTCATTTAAGTTTAAATAAGAAAATTATGGCTCTTCATGCTCTTTAATGAATGAGAACAACAGCACAAGGCCAGGGTTTTTCCCAAAAGTTAATTATGTAATTACATTCATTAAGAAAATCCAGTGTAGAATACTGAAATTGGAGGAAAAGGAACAAATGTAATTCCATCAAGAAATGTCTCTAGTCTATTGGAGAAATTTATGCAGTCATACAAGCTTCTGTAACAGAAGCAAAATTGGGGTTTTTTTCCTTTCTTTTTTCCCCAATAAGCTTTTGTGGCTTTCTAGCCTTGCCTTAGTGAAGTATCCCACAGTCAGTTCAACCCATTTGCTTCATCTCTATATTTCAATCTTGCCTGAGAATATAAAAATGACTTAGAAAAAGACACATACAACTGTTTCTTAGGATAGCAAATAGCATATATTATTCAGCTAGACCTGCATTTTTGTGATTTTTCTCACTGCTAGTGCTACCATAGACTCAAGGGGAATAGTTAATTTATCATTAACTACAATTGTGGTTTTTTAAAAAAACTAGTGAAAGCAATAGTGAGAGGATCACATATATGGTGTGGGGAGGAGGAGTTGTTCAGTTCCACAAAAAAAAAAAAAAGACAGGTGAGAAATTTAAAGAGCAAAAGGCCTTCTATGAATTGGTATACTGGCACCGACATAGTACCAAGCATGGTAGCAATATTTGTTACTAGCCATCCTCACTATGGCAGCCATTTTGTGGGAGTACTCATAATATGCACTCAACTTTCCAAATGTGTTTATCTGCTCCCAAAATATTGGAATTTCTGTTCTGTTCTGTCCATAATCATGCCTCAATCCAGGATAATTAAAAGAGCACATTGTTACATACCATCCTTCTTACAGTCTAGAATCCAATTGACATCTCGTAAGGTAAGGTGTAGGGAAAAAATAGTTTAAAGTTTGTAATTTTCTGGACTGTACAAAAGATGTGGATCTCACTTTTTGAAAAGTGGGCATTGAGGATTAATTCATTCCTTGCCATTGGGTTTTTAGCTATGCTATCATCAAACATAGTTAATTATCTCTAATAAAAGTGGTATATTTTTAATCTCCCATTTAATTGTCCTGCATGTACTAAGTACATGGATGCATTGGTACTCTGTGCATAAGTACCCCAAGGACATGAGCTTTACTTAATAAATGCACTTGAGGGAATCGACAATTATTATGAAGGTAAAAACAATTTCTCTTTTGCATCCATATTGTTTCATATGTTCAATTTAGCTCCAACAGAAAATTGAACAATAGCGAGATGCAAAAGATAGATAGCTCCAATCTGCTCCAGTTCTAGGCTTCGATCCCCAAGTGTCTGTTGAGGAGAATCGGAGGAAAATAAGCATTCCAAAAGACTTTCCAGATTAACTTTACTCACCCTGCACCTTCACAAGATTCTTACCTCCACCCCTTGGGAAGGATCCAAACAGTGGGCTTCTTGTTTAATAATATGCATTGTATGTATTCATTTATGACATATAAATACTGGTAGTCTTCAAGTTACAATAGGATTGCTGTGTTGCTAAGTGATGAGGTTCCAAAGCATGATATCATGTGACCACATAATTTAGTAATGATAATCTCAGGCACTTCTGGTTGTTACTGAAACTCCAAGATATGTGGTTGCTAAGGAGGAAGAGGAGGAAGTCCCAGGTAAGAACCATGGGGAAACCTTGAGATGTAGAGGAGGACAGGGAGGGTTTGGGAGGCTGGTTCAGTCATGAGAGTTCTGGCAGGGAAGGTTGAAAATGGTGATTAGTTGATTGTGCTCCCAGCACCCAGATCATGAATACATGATCCCAGGGGGTGCTACAATTTCTGAAACCTCAAAGACCAATATGGATTACATCCATATTTTCTGTGCTGCTGTAATGTTGAACATAGTTGAGGACTACCTGTATGTTTGTTTGTATATAATCCATTGCAGATTGAAGTTTTCTTCATTAAAGGTTATGCATTGTAATCTACTCTATTGGCCAAATTGGAAGTTGGTTGGTACAATTTTCCAACTTTCCTGTCTAGGCTAAGAGGGAATGGTTGACCCAAAGTCATCCAACTGGTTTCTATTCCTAAATTAGGACTAGAACATGGGTCTCCTTGCTCCTAGTCGAGTCTTTACCTTAATCACTATGCCACATAGGCTATCATTCAGAGAGAGAGGGGGGGTGAGACTTAATGGAAATCATATCTATTTCACTTTTACTATTTAAATTGTTTTTGCATGGCAGATTTATCTTTTGGCAAATATTCCAAGTTTTTAATGAAACAGCTAGGCATACATTTTGTTTATTTTTCAAAATGTATAAAATGCCCAGGGCTCTTGGCTTTGACTTTCTATTCACAGAAACATTGTCCTGTCCTTACGTAGCAGCATAGGATTTTCCTCAAAGCAGCATTTCTTGGAATGTTCAAATAAACTTGAATTAAATTGAATTAAAACTAGCAATAAATTAATTTTAGTTTTTGCTCTGGCTGTGGTTATTTCTCAATCAGTCCAAAGCCAAGTGCTCTAAATCAGAAAAGAATGTTGGGTCTCTTCTCTGAAACATGCAATAATTATAGGAGTCTAACATATAGATCTTAGTTGGTTAAAGGCAGATTTTTACTCTCTAGAATTATCATAGCTATTAAGCAGAGTGGAAGATGAAGGTATGTTTTATGACTATATTAGTGTTGAGACAAAAAGTTCCTTCTACTCTAAAGAAGGTAATAAGAGAACTTGTGGAATCGCTTTAGAAGTCATTCCAGGAGAGGAACCCAATACCTACTAAAAACTGTGTCATTCTAAAGTTTCTATATTAAAGCCCTCAATGTCACTCACCAATGTACTTCACCATTTGCCATGCTTGCTGTAGAGGCAACATACTGAAATTGTTAAAGAATTGGATCAGGACCAGGAAAACCCACAAGGACCTCAACCACCTCACAAGATTGTTGTTGTGAAGAATGTGTGTGTGTGTGTGTGTTTGTATTTGAACCTACATTAGGGTGTTGAGATTAAAGGCAACAAAATTGCTTCCATTATTAAAAAATGTACGTGTGACAATGACATGCCTTTGGTAAAAAGGTAAAGTTAAAAGTTCCTCTCGCACATACGTGCTAGTCATTCCCAACTCTAGGGGGCAGTGCTCATCTCTGTTTCTAAGCTGAGGAGCCAGCGCTGCCAAAGCCAGCATGACTAAATGCCAAAGGCACATGGAATGCTGTTACCTTCCTACAAGGTGGTCCCTATTTTTCTACTTTCATTTTTACATACTTTCGAACCGCTAGGTTGGCAGAAGCTGGGGCAAGTAACGGGAACTCACTCCATTATGCAGCGCTGGGGATTCAAACCACTGAACTGCCAACCTTGATTGACAAGCTCATGGTCTTACCCACTGAGCCACCGCATCCCCTTTGGTACACTATAATAATTTTGTATAATGAACAGAGACTTAAATTGATAGTTGCAAAAAGTATTGTTACAACAGTGTTTCAGTAACTCCAAATGTAAATGATAACCTCAGTGAACGGATGCTACATTTCCTTCTTTATATCACATAAACCTGCCTGAATGATTTAGTGAAGCTTTGCTAGTATAAATGGTTATTAATAAACTATACACAATAGTGACAGCTGGTTATAGTTGCCAAACCCCTGAAAAGCAAGCAAGATTTGTGGTCAGCATTCCTCACACACTTAATGAGAGACAGCTTCTATCCCATCGAGTTTTGGCTGAAAGTTGATGCACCAAAGCTGACTATAGGGTTTCATCTCCTTCCAAGTAATTTTAATCCTCGTCCCTTAATTTATGATGAGCTTCAATCAAAGAGCAGAAAGTGGTGGCAAGATGTAAAAGCAGACAGGAAAGGGGGCAAGATTTTCTCTTTTCATATCCTACTGTTAAAAAAAAAAGTAAAGTAATTTCCTATTTCTCCATGTGGGTCCTTTAACATTTCAGTTCAGGGGCACTGCAATGGCTTATTGAAAAAAGCTGTATTTCAATCTATTTGTTTTCTTTTGCAACCTGGGAGTTTCAGATGTGGAAATGGAATGCAGTTCCTGACAGCTGTCCTTCTATTTCACTTCCACATTCTGTTTGCTCACAAGACTCATGAGCAAAAACTTTAAAAATAACTCATATACATGCATACTTTGAGTGGAGGCAATCACAGAGTTGTTGGGCCTTTGTTTTGATTTAGTTCCTTCCGTTTGACTCCAGCAAATATGCAAGAACACACACCCATTTATTAGTTAACATGAAACACTAACTGAAAGGTCAGCCCTATTATTATGGCTTATCATTAAGGGTAATAAATACCTCAGGAAGACAATTAGGGAGGGCAGGGAAGGAGAAGTTGCAGCAAAGGGTTGGAAGACAGAGTTGGGTACCCCCATATGATTGTACCCCCAAAGTCAAAAAGTGCCTTCCCTGAAGAGATTGCCCTGCTGCCACCGCTGAAGTAAAACTCAACTTTCCACTTAGTTGGCTAATGTACATAAAAATCAAGATGATTACACGGTCTTATCCTTTGCTTCAGAAGGCCCAAGGTTTAGAGGCTGGCCCTGATTAAATACAAAGCTCTAATCTGGTTGTAAGTCTAGTTGCCAAACTTCCTGATAGTAGCCTCATCTGCAAAAGATAAGCATGAAAAAGAAACACTTCTCCATAGCAGAGATGAAAGTGCTAACTCTTGTTTAAGGGGTCTGCCCAGCAGATTAAAATCCTGAAAGGTTAGGGGACGTTGAAATGGCCTGGTATTTTCTTTGATCTGAGTATTGGCTGCAGCCCTGCAAAAAAAAAAGTGACTCTGCAAAATTTCAGAGCTCTTATTAATACAATATAAAATGCTTAAGCAAGTATGTGTGAATATTTGAGTGAACTATACATGGCAAACAGTGGGACAGTTATATTTTTCCATCAGATCTGATTTGGACATTCACTGCTAATGTAGCCAAAAGTTATTTTTTGATGTTGGTCACATCCTTCCTACTTGGTAGATGGAAAGGAAGTGTTGCTGCTTCAAATTTAATTATTAGGAAACCCTCCTTGCCATATTTCTCAGAACTTACCTGAGCAAAATCCTCCCTCTGAGAATCAGCTTTCCAGCTATGCACTATGCTCTAGTAGGAAGTTTTAATTCTTAGCTTGCAGATGTGCTGGATGTCACATTTTGCACGTTATTTCTCTGTCGGAAACTTCCTGCCTGTAATCACAGGGGAGATTTAGCTTTTTCTTGGCTACACTAATTAAATGATTAGGTAAGAAAAATGTAAACGCTCACAGTTTCACCCTTCCCTCAGAAGTGGCTCCCTCCAGCATATTATCACATCAACCCCAATTTTCATTACTCATAAAATGTAATCTGGCTCCAGGAGGTGAGGTGACCCCATGGGGGCACTCAGTATTCAGTTGGAGAAACTCCCTTCTCTTTCTTCCATCCAGATGACAGCCACTGCTGTCAGACCCTTGCAAAGTATTGCAGTTTTAAGTGCTATAACCCCCCACTGTCCATCAATAGAAATGCAATGTATAATGTATAATAGCAGAATAGCCACCTGTACACTTTAAGTATCTTTAAAAGTACCCAGAGCATGAAGGGTTGCAGGGCACTTGAATATCATTTCCCTAGGCAGCCATGAATCCTTTGGAGATTTACATAAACAATGATAGAAGAATAAATTATTTTAGGGAAGCACAGCAAACTCAGCGATACGCAAAGAACTCTGGCCAAGACTGTTTCTTGAGCCTTGGTAGTAACCTCTCTTGAGTCAGTGAGAAGCCAAACATCTCACAAAGAGTTGCAAACTAACTTAGGAGCAGGCAGAATTGCACCAAATGAGTAAACTGCTCGTATAAGAAAGTAATTTTTTTTTATGTCAGGAAATTGCTTCCAGAAGGACTAAGAAGTAAATTACATTTTGTTCAATGGCTCTGGTAACTCTTCTAAGATTGTTCTCTTAGTCTTTCCATATGAATTTCTCAGATATTTTATGATTGGCAATGGAGACATAGGCTAGATTCCGATATTGCACTAATTTGGCTTGGTTTGTCATTTAATGAATAAGCCATCATTTGTGATGACCAGACAACTTTAAACTAACAGCCACCATTTACAAACAACGGTGTAATATTTAATACAATATACTAAGTCAAAATAAAAAAACATATTCTAGGCTACAGGGCACCTTGCGGGGTGGAGGAACGATGATACAATCACATAATTGAAGTCCACCATTTTGAATCTGCTTTGACCTTGCATACACATACAAACAGGCAATCGGTCAATTGCATAGTCATACTTGCCATCTTAATTACCCCACCATCATGGCAGATGCCTTTGAGGGCATAGTAGCTGTTCCACAATGAAAAGAGAAGTATGGTTCATTTCAGGCTGACAAACCCATGGGTCACTGCCTCCCAACAATTGTAGGATGCCCCCAGAACATCTCTAGGTAGGGATTTTTACCTACATGTCATTTTTCAGGGGGGCCCTCCGAAATTAATGGACAAAGTAGAATATTTTGAGACGCAATATTCCTTTTTGAGCAAGCTATTATTATCCTGAGAATTGATCCAATATTCACCTATCAGGCAAATAGGATACAGTAATTATTTGTTGTATTTATGTCTTCTTTTAATTGATTGAGTTGTAGTTAGAGCCAACACATCCAAAATTGGACCAAATAAGCAAGGAATCACTATATTCCCACAACTGTAATGAGTCTTCTTTATAACTAGCTAGAAATCTAGCTGTAATTTTGTGTTTTATTGCTTCATATATACTTCATATATACCTTTAATCCAAATTGCTGTTAACTTTTGGCCTCAGTTAATGGTTTCCAAAACATGTGGTTTCTTTCATTCTTTCTAGACAGTTTTCACCATACCATGGCACATTTTCTGTATCCATGTTTGTTTGTTTTTTAAGTAGCCAGATTGATTGCACTGCATCCTTTTTGAAAGCGGAACATCAATCAGACATATAATCATGTGGAAATTGGGCTGGGATATTTGGGATGATTGTAAAAGAAATGAACTTGTATGCATTCAAGAACTAAAGAGACAGTTCTGCCTATTGAAAAGCTGAGCACCAGCTGAATCTGCTGCTGCTGTATTCACAAAGAACAGACCAGATTGTGATGGCAATGATTCCCTTCTAGCGATAATGGCAAAGGAAGATTTTTCAGGTTTTATGTTCAACTAATTTTTGCTTAGCAGAGTTGGGCTGGTTTTCCAGACATGCCATTGTTTATGTCATGATAGTGCTTTCCTAGATAGCAAGCAAGCCATCAGAAAGAACATCTCTTATTAGCCTTTGGTTTCACATAGCAGATTCTGAGTATTTGCAATGTCAAAGTCATTCCCCACTCACTCTTCCTTCACCAAGCAGCTGCTGGAGATTGTTGGTCTGTAGGAACCTACCGGTAAGCCATATAACTTTTCTCTGATACCTCTGCAACACAGGCTTCCTTTCTTTTCATAATTTAGTTTAGGAGCTAAAGAGAAAAGAAAGAATTTCTCAGAATGAGTACATTTTAGAATCCCTTAAAGTAACTACTCATGTTATGTCTTAACTGGTGGTCCAAGCATATTATTACTGACTATTTAAATATATTCTGACTCACAGTTTTGGTTTTCTAAGCAAACTTGCCCAAGGAAGAGCAGCCTGGTCAATTATCTAGGGGGGGAATGACGAGGCAATAGCTTGCAATTCTGAGCAAATAGAAGAGTCTGCTTGAGTTTTTCAGAAAGATGGAATAAGCTATGTCAACAAAACAATTATGAAAAAGCCTTCCATCTTACTCCACTCCTGCTTACATATTACTGTATTTTATTTGATAACTCTATAAAAGGTATTATTCTGCCTAGTTGGGAATCTGGTTTGTTTCAATCTATGAGTAAAATAAAATGCCCCAGAAGTAGTTGGCATCTTAATATGTATCATTGACTCTAACTGTTCCAATTAGTTTTTAAAATAGGGGGGTGGGGAGCCCTTATCCTTAAAAGAAGTTATCAGTTTCCTCTACTTGGTTCAAGAGTCGAAACCTTTGGGATTTCCCTTCTGTTTTTAAGCAATTTACTTCTTGAAAAACAAATCTCTCACTTCCTCTTCCAGTGGGGCGGAGTAGGGAAATTACTGCTACATGCTTGGTTCTGCAATATGGGGGGGGGAGTCAACTCATGCAAAAAAAAAAACCAAAAAAAAAACTGTCAGCATGATCATATCAGTGAAATTAAAATGAAAAAAAAAAGAATTTCTTAGAAATGACTCTTAGTTGGTCATCAGCAAGGTTTTTCCCCAAGGTCAGATTAATTTTGGAATTACCCCAGTTTCTTCAAATAGTTCTTTGGAAAGCTCTTCCCTGATTTAGGGTTGGGTAAATGTATTGGTTTACATCTCTCAGGATTTACAGAGACATCATGGGCATATCTGAAGGGCATTAGGTTGTGGAAGACTGTTGAGATGCCTCCAACCAAGCAGCTGCTCAAATTTTCCACCTGCAGTTTGATAAAAAAAAGGAGACAGGAGAATTAGCTGCAATCAGCATATTCATTATACCTCATTTTGTATGTGAGTAGTTTTACCCCCAGGAGATTCCTATGAGCTGTTGCAAAGAATGAGAATTTCCCAGCACTACCTGAGAAATTATCCTCGCTTTCCATTTTGTCCTCAGAAGAAGAAAAAAAGATCAGACCAAATTCTCCTACAAGCCAAACTCCTGATTATTTCATGGATAGGTCCATGTAATTTTCATACCATTGCCTTTTTCTAGGACTTTTTTTCCCCATTTAGTCTATACTTTTGGAATATCCTGCTAGTCTACTTTAGAAGTACTAACCAGGTCTGGCTCTGCTTGGCTTTTCAAAACCAGCCAATGTCAACTAAATGTTACCACGTAGCATGATGCATTATAAAAATAATTACTTAAAAGTTTTCCCTACTAAACATTTTTTTTAATCTTTTACAACTTTTGTGGAGATGACATTTTAATAGCTTTGTAGAACTTTTATTTTTTTAAGTGAGATTGTACTGTAGTAAATCCAGATTATTTCAAATATTCAAAAAAAGAGGTTAGGGAATAGTTTGGCATTGCTCATCATTAGTCCTGGCAATGTTTAATACATTATTTGGCAGATCTTTTTGAATTCCATTGTTTTGCCTCACTGCTCCCCCCCCTTTCCCACCAATGCAATGAAGAGCCTCACCAACTGAATATTCCTTTGCAGAAAAAAAAAGGTCTATCTGCTGTTGTTAGCATAATTGACCACAGTAATTATAGAGAAAGCTATTTGTATGTTATTTATAATTCAGTTGGATAGCTTGTCTTGGCAATGCTTAAATTTTAAGTCTTTAATCCACAAGGAATATGTTTTCAAAAGCATGTACTGAAAATTATGGGGTATTTGGGAGGTGGAAGATCCTTGTGGTCATTCACGTGTTCCATAAATGATGCAATCTTAAAGGTTGCTCTTAGGACTCTCAGATACTGAAGAGTACCACATGTATGTTGACAGGCAGCATACAGAGACAACCTAGACAAATATAATACGATCTGACCAACATTGCCCAATCAATACACCTTAGCAATGACCTGGATGGATTATATCCAAGGGTTAAGGTGAGAAGGTCATTCAAGATGTCAACAAGGCCATCTGGGAAGCTTGCATGTAGACCCCCTCAGCTCATTAATAGACTTAAGGCTATATCCAACTGTCATATGGTAAGAATTTTGGTTGCCATGTCAACCTAAAGCAAATTCAAACCAGTGACCTAGGGCTGAAAGACCCCATATCATATTGCCAACCCCCTGGGCCTTTCAGCCTTTGCCATTTTGTAGCTTTTAGTGCTTGGCTAGGAATTCATGCAAGAGACTAAGAAAATTAAAGCTGTCTGCTTCCCTGGTAGAAGAGAATCAGATCTTTCCTGGAGGTAGAGTCATTTAGAATGACATATGGAACTTGTCAAGTTTCTGATCTTGTTTTCTGCATTTCACAGTGGAGCAGTCTTCTAATCCTCAGTTTGGAGATGAGATTAACATTCATTCTCTCTGCTGGTCATTTAAAAAAAAAAGTTTGATTTAAGTTAAAATAACTTAATATCTTATATTTTAGTAGGTTTGATGATTCCAAAGAATAAGAGGTATAAATAATGCATGATTTCATCATGCACAACACAAATGCTTAACAGCACAATACTATAGAGGTTCAATCATGAGTAAATCATGAGTAAATTAATGGGATTTACTCAGAGATGAATCCCATGGAAAAGCATTTGGCTTTTGCAAGCAATTTTTGGATTCATGAGAATAAACCCTTCCTATTTTTAAGCTGTGGTGATGCTCTCACTGACCAGAGTGATGCTGTTTCCAGAAGCAGAGTAAGCTGATCTGCAATAGAGAAACTTTCCTAACCTTTTCAAGTCCTTCAAGACAGCCATTTTGAAAGGTATAGGGACTCTTGGTTGGACTAGAAGCTTCAAGGTCTCTTCCAATCAGAAGTGGGATTCACTTACCTTCCCTACCTGTTTGCAAATGGGAGCATGTGCATACACAGACAAGGCTCGTTATGTCCGGGTGGGTGGGTGTAGCCTCCGACAGTCGGCGCTACCATTTTTCTCAATCCGGAGAGAACTGGCTGAATCCAACCCTATTTTTCTATGTTCCCAGATTTGCTATGATCCTCTGGTGTACTCAATTCTCTTATGCTTTGTTTTTGCTACTCAACTCACCATAGGAATTGTATGAAGTTTCTTTTTCTTCTCCCCTCACCACATGCTTGCTGAAAAATGTCATTAATATTGAGTTGAATCTAAACCAAGCTGATAAATGTTCCTCTATCACTTGTATCAGGTTCAAACAACAAAGGGATTCACATTTCACAAGATAAAAATTTTCATTACTTACTACAGCTGCTGCCCTTATACTATGAAGTGTAGCTTTTATAATTCTCCCTTCCGTGCCATTTAAAAATGTACCAATTTTTTTTTTTGCATCTCAGCATGTTCTTTCTCAGTCAGAACTAAGCAAGCAGCAAGGGTTTTTCCAAGGGAAGCTGATACAAAATAAAGGCTAAGAAAAATATTTTGATGAATTAACTATATCTTCTATGGGTAGGAATTCTCCTTGAATTTCATAAGTTGTTTGATTGTCTTTCCCATGACTTAGACTAAATAAAGGGGAGAGATCCGATTAATCCTTCCAATTAAAATAATGACTTTCATTGGAAGAACAGGAATGGGAGGATGGTTTGAATCAATTAGTAATTTAAAGGAACTGCTTGGTTTCCAGTTTGCCAACTGGGGAATCTGCTGGTTTTCCATGAAGCCTGGAGAATGAAGCATATCAAGAGATACCTAGAGAGTAACTGGCATACAGTGACTAATACATTTGACTGAATGTGCATAAAAACCCATCCTTGGGCCAACATTGTGGTCATAAGGATGATAAAACATTATTCTCAGCAGATTGCCATCCAGTAGCCCTTTCTAAAATGATCCAGACTCTTAGAGAAGGACAGGGAGAAGGAATATCTATAGAATCACTATGAAGATTTTTCTAGGCATCTGGAGGATAAAGTTGATGAGATCCACTTAAGGATTGAAGACATATCTGGAAAGGTCTTGAGAGAGTTATTGAAACATTTAATGTTATTTACACAATGTGCATGACTCTGTGTCTCCTAAAAGTGAATCCAGGCAACATATAATGTGTAAAAAATAACAATTTAGTAACAAATTGCTAAAATCTGAAAACTCAATCCAACTAGTTAAAAACAACCCCATCAATATTAACCAACATTATTGAGAGATGGTTGCTGCTTCGTGTTGTGAAGTTTACTGGAATGGGTTAACAGATTAACATAGTTGGAAAGGACTTTGTACATCATCTAGTCCAACCCCCCTGAATTGATCCTATGAGTTCTGAAGAACTGGGGTGATGGAGTACATCACAACATCAGCCTCACTAATTGACCTACACTGGGGCTACTGCTATGAAAGTGAAGCAGCAAGCATAAGCTTTCCATTGAGGAAAACTGCCTGTTAACTCCCAGGATCTGTGCCTTAATTTGTGAATCTGTACCAACTCTCCTACCAACTCTGTGACATAAATGTAGGCCTGACACTCTGATCTTCAGACTCCACCTCACTATTCTCCTGCCTCCCACTTTGATTTGAAACTGTTCAGACTTGCTGAGATTTGGTGGGAAACTTGTCTATATACTGCAAGTTGCATGTGTTTGCAAGCCTTGTGTAATAACGAGAACAAAACAACCCCTTCACGTATTTGTGCGCACTTGGTCTGGAACAAGACAGTGGATTAGGATTACAGTCACTCCATAACTTTTTAAAGTACAGATAATCAGCCACCACTCATTCAGCAACCAATCAAAGTTACAACAGCATGAATACTGAGACTTAGGGCCAATCCTTGAAGTTGTGGCCATTGTGTTGTCCCAACAGTGATGTGATTGTGATTTGGGCCCTTGGCAACTGGCATGCATTTTTGATGATCACAGCATTCACATGATTGCTATTTTCAACCTTCACAGCCTGCTTCCAACAAATGCACGATGGGGAAGATGGAAGGAAGTCGTAAGTTGTGGTCACATGACATTGACCTTAACAATCTATTATGATTTGCTTAACAACCACAATCAGAACTGGTGAACAGCCATCATAAGTCATATGATTTTTTCATTTTACAACCTGTTTCCAATTGCAGTTGTAAATAAGACTATTATCCTACTAGGATTTAATGCAACCTATGTATACAGAATCCAATTTCCAATTTCCTCCACTTAACATGGTATATTTGTTGTCTTTGGAACACAATGAACCTTGCCTTTTAAAAATGATCTGCAAAGGACTTCAATCCTGTTACTTGAAAGTATTATCATATCAAACAGCATCTTTTAAATGCTTATTATACCAACAGAACAGACCTCTCTGCTGAAATTTAATTTTTTTTCCCATGGGGAACTTTTTTATCCGCCACTGATTCCACATAAAACAATTGTGAAAGCTGTTTTAACTCAATAAGCTTCATTTTCTTGCAAAATATATGGAAAGAGAACGTACTGTATTCATTTTTCAAGTGGGAATAATGAACTCTGAGTCTCAATAGTAACAAGCAAACACAACAGTTGTTAAATGCACCACTTTACATTAACTTAAACGATTAGTAGTGATCCAAAATAATCTGTTGCCAAAGCGTTGATTTGCTCCCAGTTTTTTTTTCCAGAACTGTTCATACCTCTTTGACATATCTCATTTAGAATGGCAAGTAGAATCTTAATTCTCCTAATGAAATGTTTTCAGTCCCACTATTTTATTCAGATTTTTTTTAAATTATCTAGTATTTAACAGTTCCACAGATTAATTAGAATAATTCGTACTCCACATAGTTGGTTAAAAAGGGACAGAGAAGGAAAGGAAAACTAGGCATCCATGCCAAAATATATTTTTTCCCAGGGTTTTCACACAGCTCTAATTTACACTGCAGTCACACCAGGATGTGGCTGAAAGAAGTTTGGCGTTTCCTGCTTATACATGCTTGGGATGCATAACCTCAAGATGTCAAGAAGTCAGTGGGTCATGGGTACAAGGCCTGATCCACAGGTTATGTTTTTGTGGCTTGCAGATATGAAGCACGTAAACAACGCTTTGAAGCTTTCACATTTGATAGATTTCATGGTTTAAGGAAACCCACCAGATTAGCTTGTGGGTGTTTCTGAGAAGGAAAGGCATATTTTGAGTTTCTAACTTTGGGGGAATGTTTTAGTTTATACTTATAAAGCTTAAAGGCATTACAAGGAAGGAAATGATGAAAGAGCAAGCACGATGTGAGGCGACATACCAAATAAAATAACTACAGACAAAAGGGGAATCTGATAATCAAATTATTTATTAAATTGTTTTGGCTTCCTTTTTTCCTCCCTCAGAATTTATTTTCTAATAAGACATATCCTAAAGCCTGTATCAAACATCAGCTCATGCAGCCAAACCTCCTGGAATGAAAAAGTCTTGTATTGGACAGTATTGGCTTCCCAAGAATCCTGGCTGCAGTTCCCTAACCATTATTTTAAGGTCTATGATTCAATTGATACTGAAATCATTGCTGAGCTGGAAATATATTCTACACCCTTCCAGTATAGTGGAAATTGATCTTCTTTAGGAATGCCTTTGATGGATATACACCGGATACTAATCATTCTAAGTCACATAAGTATATATTTCTCATTAAACTGTTGAAAAGTATGTTGCTTATGCCAACAGCATAACTCAAAATCATTGTATTTGGACTACAGATGCACTCCCTTTTTTTAGACTTCTGATATCCACTCACCAATTACTCTTTGTTCTGATATGCAGAGAAATAGTTCATAAAGTTATGCAGCCAAGAAGATGAAATTTCCTACATTTCATAAAGACCATATTGAAACACACAAATGCCATGTATATTTACTCTACTAATCTTGATTTTTGTTAAGTTATATGGTGGGGGGGAAGAGTGAAGCAGCATAAGAGTTACGATCTACTTTTTAATGGTATAACCTTTGTAGAGTAGGAAGTGAGAATATTGTTTCATAAAACTATAAAAGTAAGTTTAGCTTTAAATCGCATAGTCTACCATTATGATGTACCTGAACTGGTTACTTAGCCAGAAAGTTATATCCAAGTTTTGCTCTTGGCACATAAATCTCTAAGCATTTTTGGGCTATGATATCTGACACATCACGTTTGCCATTATAAACCAGGTTGATCACCGAAGCTATAGGTGGCGGTCTTCTTGCACGGGCAAAATCTCACCTTGCAGGCTGACTATTTTAGTAGTCCTGGAGGCTCATTATACAATTCATGAAACATCTTGTAAATGTGGCAGAATGTGGTCCAGCGTCACAGGAGGGAGGGGCTGTTTTCCAGAGAGCAAAGAGATAGCTGAACTTGGAATTTCTGGTATGCAGGAAGAGGGTGAGAGTGCTAATATCCTCCTCTAGCAATTCACAGAATACTGTACACAAATAGTTAAGCAGATAGGTGCTTTAATCTAGCAAGATTTCTATCTGTAGGCAAATAATAAATAACCTACCCAGACGTAATAGTAATTATGTGTTTTAGGTATAGGTTGATTGCTATATTTTTGTTTCGTTCTTGTTTCCTCACTTTTTAAATTAAATGTCATTTTGTATCAGGGATGAAATTCAGCAGGTTCTGATAGGTTCTGAAGAACAGGTAGCAGAAATTTTGAGTAGTTCAGAGAACCAGCAAATACCACCTCTGAATGGCCACCTCTGAGTGAGGTGGGAATGGAGATTTTGCAATATCCTTCCCCTGCCACATCCACCAAGCCACGTCCACATAACTGGTAGGGAAAGTTTTTGAATTTCACCTGTTTTGTATACTGTTCTAATCTATGTTCTGCATTTTGTACTTATACTGTGACAGTTATGATAACGGAAAGTGATTAGTTATCATTACCATTATTGTTATTATTATTGTTGTGATTTTCTAATAATTTTCCATATTCAGATGGACCAACATCAAGAATATAACACCCTGGACATTATACGAGTTGAAGAAAAACCAATTTTCTCTCTCTTTCTCTCTGTCTCTTACTATAGTATGTATAGTAATAGTATGGTATGTATATATTTATAGTATATATGTAGGTAGGCAGGTAGGTGTACATATGCTTAGGTTTTTGAATTGGCCCTGGATTACCAGAATTTGCCGAATATTCTTGCCGAATCTATAACAACAATGTAGTTTTCCCAATAAATCTCATGTAGTTTCAAACAGGTTCTTAAATTTAAACATTCCAAATTTAGCAGTTCTTTGTCAAGATGTGCTAGACACTGAAAAACTAGCTTTTGTGAAAACATCTGATATTTTTTAGCAAAATAATTCAATAAACTCTATTCTCTGATCTGGAGTGAAGTTGCTATATATTTATTTTCCCATATGTTATTTTTTATTTTCCACCTGTATTTGCTTGGTTATGGTGCAAACACTTCATATGTAGACAAACATTTGCACTACAGGACTTTCATCACCTAATAAAAATTCAGAAATTTTATAATCCTAGGACATTTTTAAGTATCAGAAACATAACCATTCATAATCTAAATTCATTAATGAAAAATAAGCTGATGAAAATGTACAGGATGTGTTTCATGGTTTTCCTGGAGGGATCTCAATTTCATTCCATCTCAGCCATTTATTTATTTTTGTTTGAATTCTATTGCGGCTTCATTGCTTTATCAGTTTAGCAATAATAGAAGTACACCAGAGGTGGGTTCTAAATCTTCTTATTGCCGGTTTGCTCAGGGGCATGCTGCAGCCGCTCACACGCATGCGCAGTGCTTTAAAAAATCCAAGATGGCGGTGCTGCCGAAAGAACCGACTCAGGGGCATGGCAGGCCTGGGTTACTAACAGTTCAACGGAACCATGCCAGTAAGTTACTAAATGTTCAGTAGAACTGGACTGAACTGTTAGGAACCCACCTCTGAAGTAGACCTTTTGGCAACGCATGTTACTAAAAAAAGTATTGATCACAGATCTCATTATTAATGTAGTTATAAAAATACTCAAACTGGGTTATTATCTCACATAAATGTTTCACGGAATTAGTCCAAGACCAAATGAAGGATGTTTATTCTCCAATCCATAACGGTGATGAAAATGCATCTTGATGCCTTAAAATATGTTTAATGTATAGTGGCAGTCTTATTCCACGCTCAAATAGATGTAGATTTCTCCCATTAATTTCAGAGGTAAAAGTTTATAATTTCTACTTAGAAAAAAAGAAAAACAGCACCACAGGATGGAGTTTCCCTGAAATTTTATTTTTGTTACTTGCTAATTATAGATACATATACATACTGTATACAATATACATATACATACATACAGAGGTGGGTTCCGACCGGTTTGGACTGGTTCTACGGAGTAGGTAGTAGGCTGCTGGTAACATCATGGAGCCGGTTCTGGCCGCCATTTCTTTTTTTGGGGGGAAGGGGATTTTTTTTGAATGTTTTCGGCTTTCTTTTCTTGCTGAGAAAGCCCAGCTTCCAGCACTGCACATGTGTCACCATCTTGTTTTCGGCCTTTTTTTTGTTTTGAATTTTTTGGCCTTTTTTTACTGTGCATGGACGCACCCACGAGGTGTGGAAGGCAGCGAACTGGTGGCGAGGTAAGTTAGAAGCCACCCCTGCATACATACAAACACACACATACACACAGAGAAAGAGAGCCAGTAGGCCTGGATATTATATTTTAGCTATGATTACTGATTGAATTTAAAAATAAAAAACCTTATATAATGGAGACTCTGCCTGTTTATTTTGCCAGTACCAGCAGCATTACAAACCTGAAATGGAGACATATACTATCTAGGAATCCAAGAATCCCTTCCATGAACAACAAGATTAATTCTTTTCCCAGAAAACTAGCAGAAGATGAGGTTTTTGTTGTTGCTGCTGCTGTTTTCAATCCCAAGACCTCGTTGAACTCTCCTTCTGGGATTTAGTCCTAAAGCCTCTGCAGCAGATTTTTGAGGCACATTGACGGGGTGCAAGGCAACTGATGAAGTGATCTCCCTCATTTCTTCAAGCAGTCTGTAAATGAAATAGACTGAGAGTTAAGGCAGGCAAAACAAAGCATTTCTTTACACACCACGTAATTAACTGCGGACTTCATTATCAAAAAACATAATGATGGCCATTAACCTGAACAGCCTTTAAAGGGGAATTAGACACATTCATGGAAGGCACATTGATAAATGCTTGCACTGTCTAAAAATATTTGATTGGAACTTTAAGAAAGTAAATACTAAATGAAGTTGGGACTTCAACCAATCCAAGGTCAAGTGGGTGAATGTTGTGTGTAGAAATCCAGTTAGCAATCCTAGTCCACCACTTGTGAGTCCACTCTCCTTGACTTGATTTAGTTGACCTACTTCAAGCCTACAAGAAATATTGTAATTCTGTTTAATTGATGCAGGCTACTGTAACTGAATTTTGAAAAACACAGTGTTTTCCTTTCCTTGCTTCTTATATATCATGTGTCATATATCATATATCTTTTTGTTTTATGTACACTGAGAGCACATGCACAAAAGACAAATTCCTTGTGTTTCCAATCACACTTGGCCAATAAAGAATTCTATTCTATTCTATTCTATTCTATAATCATAGTCTAAAAACCATAATTCAGAATTCTACCGTGTATAATGTACGGAATAGCTTTGAATGTATAACTAAATTCTAGTGTATTTTGTCATTTGCAATCCAATTAGATATGCTTTATCCTACTGATTTCAATAAAATTAAACATGGTGAATTCTGTGTCAGATGGGCCATTATGTTCCAAAATGTCAAAATTTCTCCTAAAAGAACCATAAGTGGGAAAAGTGATGGTTTCCAAGGCTGTGTAATAAAAAGACTTTTTTACTATTTATCTAGCAAATATAATGGTATTTGAAGAAAGAGTTCCAAGTCTTTATTACTTTCATCCAATCATGAAATGAATAGATATCAGCATTTTATTCTGTGCTGCACCAATTTGAAAGAAAAAGCACCTCATGAAAACCTCTTGAAAAAGTACCTTTCGGACAATCATGACCTGGATGACTGAGAATCTCCATAGACACTTGGTCATGTGTGATAATATAAAGTTAAAATCACAGTTTAAAACTGATGGAATCCTAATAATTAAAGTTCTGATCAAAGACCTAAGAATTATTAAGTTAGTGTGTAAGTATATAGGAAATTCCAACCACTGTTTGTTTGTTTGTAAAATTAGGTTATTTGGGTCTGATAAATTTCTATACTTTCAGATACTGAGGAAATCCTTTAAATATCAGTCCAAGGGCTCCAATTACATTTGGTATAAGACCATATTTTATTATTTTTCCATAATCTTTCAACTTTTATCTGTGAACCATGGTGGTGCAGTAGTTAAAATGAGAAAAGGGAGGTGTTTGGGGGGTGGGTGGGGTATTTTTGGCTCCAATTTGG